>JABTTQ020001808.1:0-190131 GCA_016081115.2 Rehmannia glutinosa | reverse complement strand
GAATAGGCATGGATGTTTTAATCTTACATGTTTGTAAGATGTTATTTTGATTTTGTTAAACTCCAAAATAATGTCTATTTGTATTTTGGTTTGGTTACAAAATGTGCTTGCCACCTCTATAAGGAATCACATTGACATTCTATTGAGATTTTGGAATGCAGACATAATTCATACAAGATTTTGTAAAGGAAAAAACTTGTATAGAACAACTCTTACGGGTCATTTCCGTAAGACGGATCGTGCCGACTCCGCGCCGCCACCGCCTTATTTATCATCGGCTGAAGATTTATGGGCTGGGTACTATAATTGTGTGGGCTTATTTTTTAAGTTGAAATCATTAGTTGCACCGCCAAAGTCGAAACTCAATGAAATTGTGTTGGTCCATGTGTAGATCCAATACCAATTGCAATCCTTATTTATCATATCCGGATTGTGATTCTCGTGAATCTTAACAAATTAGAATCTAGGTGTGAAATCATTATGCCTTAGAAATTATTTTTTGAGCTTAATATCAAAATTACAAATAATTGCCAGGAACAAAGCTGAATTTTTCAAAAGTGTCACATTTTATTTAAAAAAAATATCACTTTTAATTTAAAAAATAAATGTTTTCAAAGTAACAAAATTATATTAGTAGTTCCCTTGACATAATATCACTTTAGGCTCGAAAAATATCATATTTGTTATTATCACTTTTACCCGAAAAAAAATATACGTTTTCAAGACAAAACTGATTATTTACTTGCAAAGTTATATACATCACTGTTCAAGAGTCACTTTTAAATAAATAAAAAAAGGTATCATTTTCACTATAAAAAGTGTATGTTTTCATTAAAGTAACAAAATTACAAAAGTTGTTTCCCTTGACATAGTATCACTTTAAACTCGAGAATTATCACGTATTCAAAAAAAGTATCAATTTTACTTTGAAAAATATACATTAATCAGATTAACAAAACTAAGTATTTACTTGTAAATATATATGCTACCTTTGTTCAAAAGTGAAATGTATCATTTTAATTAAAAATGTATCACTTTTACTTTGAAAGGTATATATTTTCAAAATAACAAAAATATATACACTAATAGTTCATATAGTACCATTTTAGACTCGAAAAGTATCAATTTTTATTAAAAAGGTATCATTCTTATTCTAAAAAGTATACATTTTCAAAAGTAATAAAATTGATTATTTGCTTGCAAAGTTATATACGTACTACATCCAAAAGTATCACTTTTTATTTTAAAAATATCACTTTTACTCTAAAAAGTATATATTTCAATGTTACAAAACTATATTAGTAGCTCTCCTAACATAGTATTACTTCAGACCCGAAAAGTATCAATTTTTATTTAAAAGTATCACTTTTATTCTGAAAAGTATATGTTTTTAAAATAACAAAACTAGTAATATATATATATATATATATAGTAGTTTCCCAGAAAAGTATTAGTTTTTCTCTCGAAAAGAATCATTTTTTCTGTATTTGATTATCGACCAAGTTTTGGGATGTTATTCAATCAACCACCTTATATAGACCCCTCTAGTCATGGTCACCATTCCACTGGTAATATCCCCCAAACACCACAAACCGATTGATTCAAATCAACCAAGAAAAATCACTCTATTTCCACTCAAATTTCAACATCAAAAGCGCAACCACAACGAGATTTTGTGGTTGGTTTTAAAATTTTGTGCAAGCTATGTTCAAGATTTTATATATTATTTTCTCATATAACACTCAACATATCTTCTTTATGTATTCTAGCAAACCTTAGAAAAAAAAAAAAAACAGATAATCATCAAAAATAAAAATAATCTTGTAAATCAAAACCCCAAATCTAGCTAAATCACTAATTAATGTAACATGAAACATGCAGGCATATTGTTCCAAGCGGAGAGAATACGGGAATAGGGGTGAGGACAATCGGAGAGAGAAGAAACGAGAATAGAGGTGAGGAGAGAAAGAAAGATATAAAGAGAGGGAGACGATTTGGAGTGAAATGCAAGACGAGAGATTGTTGTGCATTTTTTTATTTTTTTTTATAAAATATGGGTATTGGATCCGAATTCAGATCTTGGGATCCGTCTTATAAATTATGATCCGTAAGACGGTCATACAAGAGACCTACTCTTTTGTAAATGTGCTTATTTTACTTGTTTGCTTTGCTTTGCTTTGCTTACCGCTTAGCAAACATAACACATCGATTGTAATGTGCTTATTTTACCTTGTTTTCTTGCCTTACGAGTTAGTATAGCCAACATAACACAATAAAACATCAAAAAACATACCAAGGATAACCAACATAACATTAACATAAATTATATTACAACACTATAGATATCCATAGACATGACAAGATTTCAAGTTCAAATCTAAATTACAATAACCAAACACCACCAAATCAAAACAACATACGCTTCTACTAAAATACCTTAAACATATCATCAAAATATAAACTTTGACATCATACATCATCTTCAAGCTACAATCTTGAATTATGAAACACTGACAAACCATTTGCATCATCTTTGCTTGAATCCGGACCAAATAACGCAGAATATGCCAAAACAATTGGAATCACAATAACACGACAATTAGTTTTTTGTTTTGTGACTTCAACTTCCCCACTTCTTCTTTGCAAAAGAACCAATCGTACATTCTTCTCTTTCAAACTTCTCTAATTCATCTTGAATCACGGTTTATCTTACGAAGTAGCCGAATAATTTGTCTAGCTCTCATACACATAGGAGGATCTTCTCGGAGAAAAATTGACATCCCCTCTCCGTTTTACAAATAAAAAACAAGAAAATTTTTTTTGCGCAACATTAAAAAAAATGGTTTTTTCTTGCATACGAAAAATTTTCAATTACAACCCGAATCCTTACCTTGAAGTTCGACCACGATTGAAACCTTCTCCCGGGATTGTCCTCCATCCATGAGGTTCGAATCACGGCAGTCCGTCGAGCAAGTCTCATATCCAAAGAACATGAGACATTTTCGATATTGATGTTGAAGAATGGAGGAAGATGAAACAACGAACTCTATGTTGAAGAATTAAGGAATAATTTATGGTTGGTTTAACCTCTGTTTTGATTCTACTTAAGTTGGGAAACGAAAAAAAAGAGGGGAATTTTGTAGTTAGGTTTCTTTATTTTCCTCCAAAAATATTCCATGTGGGATAATATTAAATATATGTATTTATATAATTTTCCACCTCAAAGAACCACTGGCCGGAAAATCATAAAATCTCCAATTGTGGGACCACTTCGGGATGCCACGTGAGCAATTGGATGGAATCCGGCGATCGTTGGGCACAATGTGCCTGAAATTTTAAATTGGAGTGCAAAACTTAAAAGTGTGTAGGTCCCAGGGTGTAAGTGTAAGGTTTAGAAGGGGGTTGAATAAACCTTACCAAATTTTCGATTTAGTCCTTTTAAATATACATAGTTGATTCTACACAGTTTGTGTCCTTGATGGATAGTCAATTTAGTCACTCAAGAGAGTTAATCTCTCAAATGACTCAAATGAGTTTGTTGATGGAATAACTCAAATTGTTGCTCTAAATTAACTCGACCAGCTGGTTTTGTTTTTATTTTCAGAAGACTTAACACCCTTAAGTTTGATTAAGCAAGAGTTTAGTGCTAGGTTTAGTACTTGTATTATCAAGTGGATAGCAAATTTATCAGAGATATAAACAGTTAAAAGTGCAGAATTAAAATGCTGAAATGTAAATGACACAAAGAAATTTTTATAGAGGTTCGAAGATGGGGTAATTCTTCTACTCCTCTCTTCTCCAACTCCCCGGAGGAATCCACTAGGTAATGATCGGTTTACAAAGTGGTAACAAATCAGTCCGGATACAAGTCTTGATCACACAGGTGACTTGATCCTTTGGGACTCGATGCTGAGACGCCTTGATCACTCACCGGTGGCTTCTTTACGACTCGGCTTCTTCACAGGCGGCGTTGCCACATACTACTGACTCACTTGCTCAAGCTCTTTGGATTTGATCACGAAGCCCTCCAAAAGCTTAAGACTTGGTTCGACCTTGAACCTTCCTACAATCCTTCGTGGAATGTAGACCCTTTTCTTCAAAAGTTTCCTCTTCAACCGATTGAAGTTATCTTTCCTTCACAAAGTGAGTGTTGGATTGATGTTTTTCGTAGTGTAGGCTTGAGGATTAATCTTGAATGATTTGAGAGTATTTACGTTACAATTTGATTGATTTCTTGAATGTTCGTGGTTCAAGGTCAACCTTCTCTCGAGTCATTCCTCGATCTTTTATAGTGATCTTTCAAAAATTTGCCCGTTGAAGAGATAGGCTTATTTTTGAAAGTCACTTTGCGATCGTTGGCTTATCTTGTTGCGATCCTTGGAATTGCCATTTCCTCGTATGAATTGTTCTTTCACCTTTTCGAGTTACGACACGGTGTAGTGCTTCCCATTGTTCATTCCTTTTGCACGCTTAAACCGAGCACTCCGAGAAGGTGGTATGGAGATATTACTTGTTTAAGTAAATCTCTTGATTTACGTCTGTGAATCTTTTACAATTATCTCGACTTGACCGCATTTCCTTGCTTTCCCAGTGACTTAGAGTCGACTTCCAATCATTGGATGACTCTTCCTCACACTTCAACTCGAGACTTGGCTTTTCTTGAGTTGACTTGATCTTACTTCACTCACCGCATCTCACCGCTTCTTCATAGAGTTCCCGTCTACTCTTCTTTGCCATACTCAATTGTCTCACAGCAGAGTCTTCCTTCCAGTCTTGATTGTCTTCTTGCATGTTAGGCGTAGGCGACTTAACTCGAACTTGGCCACTCTAATTGTTACAATGCATTTTACAACAAGAATCGGGGTGCCAACTTTCTATTCTAAGTTTTACATGGCATTCATCAAAATCTAAACAATAAAATTCCTAACAAAGTGAAACAATAAAAGTCCAAAAATGCAAAATGGCCTAAGTTACAGGCATATTTTGCAATTAAACTAACATAAATAGTACAAAAATATATGTAATTTAACTTATAGAACAAAAACAATCAAATTAAATTATCCCATAAATGCCCCCGTGTGAACAAACTACAAATAAATTTCATAGTGCCCCAGGCAAGCATAGCCAAGTGGTAAGGGCTAAGGTGATGTGGGGTGAATTCCTCCAAATGACGCGAGTTCGAATCCGTGTGGGAGCGATTTTCATTTGAAATATTGTGGGGTTGAGTTACGGGAGGCGAATCATGTTGACTCTCTCCTTAAAACCCGCCACTTGGGCACATCCCCGATTTATATCTTTACGGGTCAAAGCTACCGACACTATGCGATCCAGGATTAGTTAGATGTAAAAATCCTGATATCCTGGATTATAAAAATAAAAAAAAAAAAATTCATAGTTTGTCAAAGCCTCGTAACGCCCTGCATAGTACACCCACTTTTCTGACTAGCTGACCTGTAAATTACTCTAAAACAAAGAAAGGAAAGAGAGAAAAATTAAAAAAGGGTTGGCAGAATTAATTTTGTAGCATTAATTTTCTTTGAACTGCTCTTTTTCAATTCTCTCTTTTGGGTGGTAACAATAACAAGAATCAAGATCCAAGTTTTTGAAAGTAAAGGGAGTAAAAAGAATCAAGAAAATATGGCAACTTTTGCAGGTACAACACAAAAATGTAAGGCCTGTGAAAAGACTGTGTATTTGGTGGATGAACTCACAGCTGACAACAAAGTGTATCACAGGGCTTGTTTTAGGTGCCATCACTGCAAAGGAACCCTCAAGGTTAGAGTTTTATTACAGCCCTTGTGGTGTATTTTTTTGCTGGTGATGTTTGGTAATTTGATATATTCAAGAATTGTGTTTGTTTTTTTTTGCACAGAGTATATTTTGTTGTGATGAGGGTTTTGCTTGAAAGATTGCTAACATGTGATTGGTTTTTGGAATTTGGTTTAATTTGTTGAGATGAGTATGAGTGATGATCGATGGCCTTGATTGCTTGCTTGATTATTGATGGTCAGGGGCGTAGCCAGCTCGACTGGTTAGCCCTAGCCCAAAATTTTTTTCCCCATTTCGCCAAATACTCAATTATTTTTTCCCTAAAAACACATAAATTTTTTTTTTTTTTTTTTTTCCACAAAAACGGGACAAAAAAAAATTTGGGGTGTGCCGGGGGCCGGGGTGGCACCCCCCTAGCTACGCCCGTGTTGATGGTATCAGTTCTAGTTTTAGAAGATTGTATTATGAGGGATGAGAATCTATTGAAGAGTTGACGGGGAGAACTTTTCGATCGGACGATAGTTTGGTGTAGGTTATCAAATTCTTAAGTGTTGCTTGATCGTGAAATAGTTTTAGTTTCGTTTGTTTTAGTTTCTACGAGTTTGGATTCAACTTTTCGTATGGCTATTTGTACTACGTAGAAAATTTTAAGGATTAAATTGTAAAATGTAAGATAAAAAGTTGGGGCTATTTGTAATATTTAGAAAAGTTAAGGGATTCGATTGTAAAATATTTGATGAACAGTTGGGTAAGAATGTAAGGTAAAAGCAAACCTCAAGAGGGCTTTTGTGATTTTGAAACTTCTGGGTTTTATTGTAATCACCCCTGACCTCAAGGGTGGTTTTTGTAATTATCCTTTAAATTAATAGAGTGTTTGGTGAATAAGTTGTAAAACTGTTATTACATATTTCAAAATGAAACCAGAAGAAAAAACAGAAATCTAAAACACCCATTCCCTTGCTTTTATATTTTGATTAAATTATGTAGAATCAGAAGCAGATGTTGACATTTGAAAACACTAAAAAAACTAATTTTTTTTCCAGTCAAAAGCTAACAACCATTTTTCAAAATTTTGCAAACGCTCCTCACTTTCAAAGGGATTAGATTTCCTATTCCACTACTCATTCCACTCCATTGGATGATTGACATGTGTAAATACATCTAAAAATCAACAACACATGTTTATCATATAAACACATGTCAATCATCCAATGGAGTGGAATAGGAAGAGAACACACAAAGTGGAAACGGAGTCTCATGCCACTTTCATATGCGAGTACAAATTTTGTATTACAAATTCCTGGTCTACTAATCAATTTGCAGTTTCATGTCCTTAGAACAGTGCAATTATTCTGCCTATTTTTTCATTCCGCTATCATGTTTTCACTTTTCACCAATATTGTGCTCAATTGGGCCGATGAAGGATATCGATTGTAGCAAGAATTAGCTTCTAAATAGGTGATCATATACTCCATAAAGCATGCCGCATGTAGTCAGCAGGTGAAATAGGCAAGTTTAATGTGACAAATTCATTCTCTCTCAGAAGTAAGCAATGAGTCCATTTGGCAGGGTTAATTACATGTTGATCTCGGAGGCTTAGATCATATTATTTCTTACAACAAAATTAATCTTAATTCCATCAACATCTTCATTATACTTATGTACTGCTGAATTTCGCTGTGGATGATGAGATTATATGGCTTTTCAATTTGTCTTCTTGCCACCACTGTCCTTCATGTTAAGAAACTTAAACACATAATGTCTCCCCACTTATCCTTTTCTTTATTCCTTCATGAGAAACATTGTTGTTTCTGAACCTCTTACTCAAACTTGTCGAGACACTAAGTGTTTGCAAACACTTAAAAAAGTGATTATCAACTTTTGGCTGAAAAAGAAAAAGTAGTTTTAAGTGTTTCAAATTTCAACTTCTGGTTCCATTCTATATAATTTAATCAGAATCTAAAAGCAGGAGAGGTACTTTAGATTTTTTATACTGCGTTTGGTTTCATTTTGGAATATGTAAAAGAACTTTTACAACTTATTCACCAAACGCTGTTAATTTAATCAACTTTCAGCTTTTATTTGCAAACATTCCAATTTCTGATTCTAAACTACTTTTCACTTTCACTATAATAATCACTTCTTTTAAAAGTATAAGTTTTTTCAAAAATCCCTAAGTTAATGTTTCAATTGATCATGAGTGGTGACCGGAGATGACTATGCATGGCTTGTTGCTGGTTGACTTAACCTAATTCTGCCAATATTATCTGTGTTTAGTCACTTTGCCTTTCGTACATGACTCACGGTTCTTCTCGGTCCTAAATCCTAATCAACAATATGATGAAATTTTGCTGCATACCTCTCCGCTCAATTTTTTCATGCCTTGTAATATAACTTGAGTCTTGATACCATAAACGAACTTTGTCCATGTCGAAAGATGATAAGAGCCTTCAACTTTGCACTCTTTCATGTCATTTAGTGCAGTAAATGCCTAATGCATTGCTCACACGTTGATCCGTAATGTTTTCATTTATGGTGCAGCTGAGTAATTACTCTTCCTATGAAGGGGTTCTATACTGCAAACCTCATTTTGACCAACTCTTCAAGATGACTGGCAGCCTGGATAAAAGTTTTGAAGGTTATATAGCAGAACTTTAGTTGATCTTAACTTTGCCCTGCAGAATTTTGCCTTTTTAGCTCATCTGTTTCCCTATAATATTCTCAGGGGCTCCAAAAACTGCTCGAGTCGACAGATCTGTTGAGCAGGGCGCCGGGAATAGCAAAATGTCAAGTTTTTTTGCAGGAACTCAAGATAAATGTGTCGCTTGCAGCAAGAAAGTTTACCCTCTTGAAAAGGTACTTCTGACTAAAAAAAAAAAGACGAAAATTAAAGGGTTAATTACAAAACATACCCTTGAGGTTCAGTCTAATCACAAAAAATTCTCAGCTATCTTTCAAAATTACATATACCCCTTGATATTTGTTTCTACTTTACACATTGCACCCTCAAGAGGCCAGAGTGTATTTATTAAGCAAATACAAATCCCAAGGGAGTTTGCAGTACCTTGAGGGGGTATTTGTAATTTTAAAAGGGATAATTACAAAAACTACCCCTGCGGTTTGGGGTAGTTACAAAAAAAAAACCTAGAGGTTTTTGAAAATTACAAAAAACCCCTTGAGATTTGATTTTCTATTACACGATACCCCCTTCATAACCAAAAACATTTCAAACAACCCCTTTACATTTGTAAAAAATGTTATAGTTGTCCCCTTACAAAAGCATAATCAAACATCAGGGTTTTTTCTTGGTAATTCTAAAACTTGTCTGTTTTTTTTTTTTTTTGTAATTAGCCCAAATCTCAGGGGTTGTATTTGTAATTATCCCATTTTAAAAGGTAACTGAGTTTTTTTTGTAATTAGGTCAAACTTCAAGGGTAATTATTTGTAATTATCCAAAAATTAAATCATTGCTACAATTGAATTCAAACTCAATGATTCGATCGAACGTGTCGATGACTTATAATTTAATAGGTAGCAGTCGATGGAGTTTCGTATCACAGGGCTTGTTTCAAGTGCAGCCATGGCGGCTGTGTGATTAGCCCATCAAATTATGTTGCCCACGAGCATCAGCTCTACTGTAGGCATCACCATACTCAGCTTTTCAAGCAAAAAGGCAACTTTAGCCAACTAGACAAGCACGATCAAGCTAAAGGGGAAAATGGAACAGCCTAAATCGATACATGTGAAATATGCGATATCAGATTGAGAAACATGGTTTACTGAGCTAGAGTCAGAAGCCGTTGCTAAAAGCGTGAACTCTAGAGGTACTCTAAGCCTTTCTCTGTAAAACATGTATGAAGGATTATTAGTAACCGAGGATAAAACTTCAGTGTGCTGGTGATTTTCGTTTTGGCTTTTTTAGTTTTAATTTTTGGTATTGTATCTATATCGAGGTTTTTTGACTTAAATTATGTGCAGAGTGAGACAATTTTGCTAAATGCATGTTTGAAGCTTGAAAATTGTGATTTTTGACACTTGTTAGCATTGTTTTTGGTATGGTATGCAATTTCTTCTTCCAATGTCATGTATTCTGCTAGTTTCTCTCTCCCTTTTTCCTTATCAAGACAATTGGCGACCTGTCATGAAAATATCTGATTGCTTGTGGTTTTGAATACTCGTGTTTGTGTCATGAATAATTGATTTGAGTGCCCTAGTGGTAAGGTGGAGGGATCTCATGTTCGATCCCCTAGTGATAGCATGTGAGTTGATTTTCCACGTATTTTTTGGATTGTTATATGTTGTTGGTTATGTTATGATTTCACATTAAAAAAAATTGATTTCACGCGTTTCATTTTAAAAGCCAAACTTTTGTAATTCATTTAAATTTTGGATAATTGCACTACTACCCTGAGTATTAGCCTAATTAAACAAAAATACAGTTATCTTTCAATATTACAAATATACCACCCCAATGTATTACAAACGGATGAGATCTTCTATTCCAAGATGGTGTTTCATCTCCTATTCTACCACACGGATAATTGCCACGTGTATAGAATTTACCGTATTAATTTTGGAGCATAAATCACGCCTAAATTATGGGGTTTTAATATGGTAATTTCTATACACGTGGCAATCATCCGTCTTGGAATAAGAGATGAAACACCATCTTAAAATAATAGAGATCCCATCTGATTACAAACACCCATTTGAGGTTTGTATTTATCTAGCGAATGCTCCCTATTGAGGTGCAATTAGTAAAAAAGATATAAATGTCAAGGGGTTATTTGTAATTTTGAAAGATAATTGTGTTCTTATGTAACTAGGCTAAATCTCAGGGGTAGTATTTGTAAAATTTTAAACGCCTGCCGATGTTGGGAGTCACTATTAACACCCCCAACACCTATCAATACACCCTTCCTATTTAATTATAAAAAATATCATTATTTGAAAGACTAAAATACCCTTAGTATTCTAGTAATTTTTTAAAATACACATACCCAATCTCTAGATACACCCACCTTTTTTAATCCTTATAATCTTCTTTCTTTTCGCACGTCAATGTGTTAATAAGCCTACGGAAATGTTTCTTTTACCTCTTTTTCTTGTTCACAGAGTATTAATAAGCCTAAGAAAATGTTTGAAGATAGAATTACTAAATCTTTTTGGAAACAGAGAAAGCACTTCCAAATAAGATAAATAAGAGGACACTCAACAAAGGAGAGCCTAGAACCACAGGACTAAAAGAAGAGGATAAAAACCCACATCATGATCAAACAAATGAAGCAATTCAAAGCAAAAACAGAAACTAAAGACAAAGAACATCCTGATGCGAAAATGACGAGCCCAAACTAGATTTCCCCTTCCTCATGGTTTTGTTTTGAACAGAAAATGACGAGCCCAAACTAGATTTCCAATCAAAAAGATTTCTAACAAAATTGTTTTTGATTACCGTACAAAATGTGTTGATGTTTCAGTATTTTTCTGAAGCTTGCCAGAATTAATTCTCTTCGCTAGCAATGTTTGTTTTGGGCAAAGAACTGAGGTTTGATTGGGGGTTTAATTAGAGGAAGGGTAAATTGGGAATTGTTGGGGTGTATTAAGTAAATAAGTTACTTGTAAAAGAGGGGTGGGGATGTATTAAGAAGAAGGGTGTATTAATAAGTTTTGGGGGTGTTAATAGTAATTCCCGCCGATGTTAATATGCGAAAGTAGTCTGGTGAGAGACTGATGTTACCACCCTGCTATTGGTTTATAACCCTCTTCTGAAAGAGCAAAAAGAAGATTTTATCTTGTGATGCATACATAATGTTTTTGGCTTGTTGTAGTTAGAAGCACGAATATAATAAGCATCATGTGGTTAGCTCAAAATGGAGACAAGGAACTGGCACCAAAATAGTTGTTAGTATTACCACCACAATTCACAAAAACCCTTCAATACTTAAGTCCAAACCGCTATCAAGAGCAGGATAAATTACAAAAACTACCTTGTGATAATTACAAAACTACCCCTGATGTTTGGGTTAATTACCAAAAAACCCAGCGGTTTTTTGAAAATTATATAAATAAGGCTTGATTTTGTACTACATTTTACCCCATTCATAAGAAAAACATTTCAAACACCCTCCTTATATTCGTAAAAATATTAAAATTACCCCAAAACCTCAATGGATTTCTTTTTTGTGTAATTTTTATGTATCTCTGGGTTTGTTTTTTTTTTTTTTTTTGTAATTAACCCAAAACTCAGTGGTAGTTTTTGTAATTACCCAACTACCACTGATGTTTAATTTAATTACAAAAACATCTAATTATCTTTCAAAATTACAAATACCCCCATTAGATTGCATTTGGATGAAATGATTTTGATTTGGGGATGATTTGTGTAAGAACTCAAATGACTCAATATAAGAAGATAGCTTCAAAATCCACCACAATAACTAAAAAATTAGCTCAAAACAGGAGCTACGGTTTGTGAATCATGAAATTATATAAACAAGTTGAATGGATTTGTTATTGTGAATTAGAAATCATTCGCTTCAAATCATATTATCAAGTTCTTGGTCAAGAAAGTTAATGTCAATGGCTTTTTCATTATAGCATTATAAGAGAAGGAAGCCAATTCTGTAATGATTGTAGTTTGTTATGAGTTCCTTCACATATCCATTGACTTCTTATCAAACTCAGATTTTCTGCCAGCAACTTAGGCTGGACCATTACACCAATCTGCATGCAGAAATGTCTCATTGCCAAAGTTTCATTATTAAGGTGGCATAAAAGCTGAGATGCTTCATCAGAAAAAAAAAAGTGAACACCTCTTCATTTTAAGTTGATAACTTTGTTAGAATACTGTAATTGATTGAGGATTATATCTGCGGACTATTGATATAATATTGTCCACTTTGAACCTAAATTCTCAGGTTTTGTTTGTGGGCTTCACCCAAAATTAAGACCTTATATCAATGGAGATAATGTCCGAATTTATAAACACCTGACTACCGATTCTAGTTGATGTAAGGTAGGGTAGATTATAAAAATATTTGGGTGCGACAAATTTGGTCCTTTGTAAATCTTATTTGGGAAATATCACCATGTATCTTTGGAAAAACTCTCGAGTTTAGTCCTTAATTCGCTGGAGATTTCAAGTTGCTCGGAAATCTTACATAAATTGCACTTGAGCGGAAAAAAATGGGGATTTTTATTCTCGAGCCAAAAATTAGTATTTCAAGCCAATGCCTGGTCAAATATCGGTGTTTTTCTCAATTACAAAAACTTTTTACTCTTGCTTGGAGAATCGAAAATCCCCAATTTGGGGTTCGCATCCAACTCGCTTGAGATTATCATCATAATTTTGATGTTTTCCGGAAATTAAGGAGTAAATTCGAGATTTTTTATAAGACACGAGATGATTTTGCCAAACGAAATTTAAAAAAAATAAAAAAAACAATTTTGCCGCACACCCATAATTACAAGACAAAAATCGCATTTTCTCATGTCACGACATCGGCACTCCTAAAATTGCCTCTCAAACAAAAGACCATTGAGTCTCTCCTCAAATGAAAATGTGATCATGGTCCATCCTAGCTTATCGTATACGGCGTTATGTCAAATTATATGAAAATAATATTCAGTGTTCTAAAAATCGCTAGCCGCTAACCGGGCGGTAAATTGGGGTCTAGCGCCTAGGCAGAGCCTGTGTGGGATTAGGTGGGACCTGAGCGGCATTAGGTAGGATCTAATTGAAAAAATAACGTAGGCGGATAAGGGGGCCTAGCTCTTGGCGGGGACTAATCGGAGCTAGGCGGGGTCTTTTTTTTTTTTTTTTTGTCGAGCGATAGTATTTTATTATAACAACTCAAAAACTAAAATTACAACTACAATCGTAGCCAACGCAAGAGCCGACATGACTAACTAAAAGCAAGCGGGGAATTGGTAAAGACCAATTGATTCACAACATGGACTAAAAAACTACCCACCCCAAACTAAACCACTCCACGGGGAGACTTGGCAAAGACTTCTTAATGGAGACGTAACACACTAAAAACCGAAACCGGACACGAGCAACCACTACATCTTTGCGAGCGAGAAAAAAGCGATGCCGCTTTCGAGTATCGCAAATCAACCGGGAAAGAAAATACAAACAAAATAAGAAAAACAACAACTATAGCTAAAAAACGAGAGAAACAAATACAAAAATTGCCTCTCCCTCACCCAACTCTCTTTGCTGCAGCCCATCATCTACTCGACTCAGAGATACCTCCGTGGAGACTCAGACCCGCTTTCACCCTGGGCGAAAATATCGGTCCCTTCCGATTATCACAAGGAACCGCCATCGTCCCGCCTCCCATCGAAAAGCATGGAGGGGAGGGGAAGGAGGGAGGAGGAGGGGGAGGGATGAGGGTGGCGGTGTGGAGGAGGGTGAAGAAGGGGAAAGAGAAATAGGTTAGGTTTCTTTTTTCCTAGAGAGAAAGGAAGAAAAAGGGGTAGAGAGAGAAAAAAAAGTCGATTGACTTTTTTTTTTTTTACTAAGCGGGTCTTTTAGAACAATGATAATATTACGTTTCTATTAACGGTCTTCACTTTTAATTTAATGGAACACTCTACAGTGCTTTAGGGGTAGAAACTTGTGCTTCGAGGATAGTAGGCTTTGTGAGATTAATTTGTATACATGATTGTGGTAGAAAATGGAGAAGAAGATTTCATAGAAGTCTTACAAACAAGCCTTCGAATACAACAACACAAAGACATAAAATGGGGCTATAACTATATAACATAAAACCCTAGCTAAAGACCAAGAAAGAGAAATTACGAAACTACCCCCATAAATATAAATAAAATAACTCTAACATCCCCACAAACTAATGATGATGTTGTAGAAATCATCGAGAGTTTGCCAACCAAAAAGGAAAGCGGAGCGGATGAGACTTAATGAAAAGATCTCAATCAGAAAGAGGGACGAGATGAAGGGTAAGTGGAGGGTCCCATGTCAGTAGATGATGATGAGTGACATGACAATTAATCTCAACGTGCTTTGTTCTTTCACGGAAAATTGAGTTGTGAGCAATCCGAATAGTACTTTTGTTATCGCAATGCATGAGAGTAGGTGAGGATAAATGAACACCCATATCTGCAGAAGCCAACATAACCAAACTATTTCGGTGGTAGTAGAGACCATTGCCCGATACTTTGCTTCTCGTGGAGGATCGAAAACAACATTTTGTTTCTTACTATTCCAAGAAATAAAAGAGTCTCCAAGAAAAATACGAAAACAGCATGTGGTGGATTTTCGATTAGCATGATCACTAGCCCATCAGTATCGAAATATACCTTCAACTCTAATAGAGATGTGGATGGAAACAAAAGACTCTCGAAAAGAGTACCACGAAGATATCGCAAAATACGAGTAATCTGCGCCCAATGAATGAGTGGGCAAGTGACAAACGACTCACAACATGGACATCATATGCAATATCTGGATGCGTAATGGTTAGATATAGATCCTGCACACAACAAGAAGTAGGAGAGAATGATACTTAAGTAACCTGAATCACACAATTGGCTAACACAAACAAGATTTAATGTAAGTTTGAGAATATGGTAGACATGTGGAAGAGACAATTGAGGTGCGGCTACGAGATCCAATTCTGCTAAGGGTAATAGAGTACCATCAACGATTACAACGGGTTTAGCATTTGTGGGTGAAGTAGAAGTAAAACATGATATTTCATGGGGCATGTGATGAAAAGCTCCAGAATCTAATACCCAAATTGAGGATGATATACCGGCGAGCTCGAGTTGACAAACTTGAGGCGGACAAAAGCATGAGATGAGACAAGGAATTTACAAATTGTTCGGCAATTGCATCTATTGAAGGCCGATGGATGTAAGAGCGCCAAACGTCACGAGAATCGATGAGGTACACACGTGCGGCAACACGAGTGTGTGGGGGCGGCCTAAAAACACGTTGATGCTTGGTGGACAAACCGATTTTGTTGAGGTTGTGGAAATTTTTGTTGAAAATATTGTTGTCCTCCTTTATTCAACTCGGACATTGAGCCTTCCAATGTCCTAGCCGCTTTCTGATGCTAAATCATTATCAACGACCTTTGGGTGAGGCACGAAAGGAATGAGAAGATGGACGAGGGGGCACAACAAGAACTGATGAAGTAGGAACATGAAGAGCTCATTTCCTTGCCTAAGACTTAGGCATAATTCCTCTGCTATCAATTCACCGACAAAGAATCAACGATGGTAGAGGAATACGATGCAAAATGTTTCCACGAAGAGACTCAAAATTATTCCAAAGAGCCATCAAAAACTGAAGCAATCGTTGCTCCTCCCTACGAGCAATGTAAAAGGCAAATGCTCGAAGCTCAGGAAATTCGATGAGGGGCTAATTGATCCCAAAGGTCGGTCCACATCATCATGATCATCATGATCATCATCATCATCATCATCATTAATCGCATCTTATTCCACTATGTGAGGTCGGTGGTGTGAAGTTTATAGTGTCAATTAATTGTCTAAAATTAGTGAACACTACAAATTCACACAAAAAGCAAAGTGGCAAAGTCTTTGTAATAACCGAGCCTCTCACGACTCACTTGGCCAATATAGTTCATGCATTTCATGTTGGTTATGTGCTATTTGCATAATCCGATTATTTTATATGACATGAATAGTTCTACGTTTGTGGAGCTCACTTATAGTATTTAGTTGTCGGACTATTAGAGGTGGCTATTAAGTTACACTTGTGGTTAATTTAGAAGTGAAAGATGACATCAACGTGTCCATCGGGTTGAGATATATATATATATATATAATGTGATTAAAATCAATCTATTTATACATATATATATTACTAAAGATAGTTGATATATATATAATAAATATGTGTAGTATATCAAAAATATGGACAATCTATTAAAAACAAATTATAAAAGAATATAAATGTGGTGTGTGAGAATATAATGGATATATTATACATTTAATATATATAGTAGCATGCAAAGTAGGACATATATATGTGTTGACCAACTTACTCATAATCTGAACATATCAAACACGTTTTTATACAAATATGTGTTTCTAATGACACATGGCCACATGTTTCCATTATTAAAGTTTAATTATTATATATCAATATTTACTTAACCGCCATTATACTAAGGATATATATACTTGGGTATATCACATTCACACACACACGGTCGGGTTCGAGGAAGGTAAAGCTAATTACCATACAAGAAGCCATATTGGTAAGTGATGTCAATTCATATTCCTTTGTTTGTTTGGATAATAAAAATACGAATAAAGGTTGAAGGATAATCACGTCTTGATAGGTGTTGAGCGTGGGGAATTTCTGCTCATAGCTATATTTAAGGAATTAGAGATAAAAATGAGAAAAGTTCATTAACATATATGCGAAGTGCTAATGATAGAAAAGAAAATTATTACCAGTTATAAATAGGGTAGATATCGGTTCTAATTTAATTACCCATTATATATGAGCGCACACACACACACACACACACACACATATATATCTATATATATATATATATATATAGGGGAGGATCAAGTGAGACCATGTCTCTAAAGGTGAGACACAATGGACTAATCTCAACCATTCCCCACTATTAATCAATGGGTATGATTTAATGGATAAAAAATATATTAAAATATTAATTTAATCAATATAAGGGTAGTAGGGTAAAATAACATAACAAGTTAGTTACAAAAATGGAATTAAATCTCTTTCTCTCTCATACATCTCCCAATGTTTCCAATCTCACGCCTCTCTCTCTCTCTCTCTCATTCCTCCATTAACGCAAATAAAGAAAAAAACTGTGAAGAACTCGAAAATTATAGTTCATGAAAATTACGAGAGAAAAACAAGAAAAATCGGTGCAATATTACAGAGAAATAACGAATGAGTTCGAAAACTAAATATGCAACAAAACTCAACTAAATATGAATTATCTGAAAACTATCTATGCAAAAAATAAAAAAACTAATATATAGCAAGTATATCTAACTATGCAAGACGTCATAAACTATGCAACAATATCAACTAACTATGTATTATCTAGAAACTATCTATGCATTGTGGAATAACTAAATATGCAAGTACATTATGTAACATCCCATTTTTATAATTTCCAAAAGCGACATCCCATTTTCATAACTAAATATACATTATATTGAACCTATTTATGTAGTGTAATATAACTACATATGCGATGCGTTATATTCAATTATGTCTTGTTTTTTAAAAAGCGATTGCCAACAAAATAACTAAATATGCATTATTTGATGTCGAATTATGCGAGAAAACCGTAACTATCTTTGTAAAATAAAAAATATTTGGAAAGAAACCAGGTTCCTTAAATTCCGCCACAAAATCCGTGATGTCAATTTCGACCATAAAATCATTGGGACCACTAATTTGAACCATAAAATCATTGGGACCACTAATTTGAATTACAAATTTACAATCTTACCCTTAAAATCGTGAAAATTAGGAAATAATTAAAAAAACCGAATTAATCACATCCCTTCATTTTTTAAGATCAATGGGTAAGATGAGTCCACACTGTCTCACCTAGGGAGGGTGGTCTCATTTGAACCAAATCCTATATATATATATTTAAACTTCATATGGGAGAAAGAATCAAGTTATAGGTTAACTATAGAAAAGGGTGTCACATATAGTTTCATCGATTAATCAAATTATTACTTGAGTTAATACCTTTTTGCGTGATTAGGCATACTAAACTTGTTGATTGTATGTTAGAAGTTAATAACTTGTATTATTACATTATTCAGACCGAGACTAGGAGGGAACATTAATGAATTTGTAAGTAAGGCGCGAGCTTGTATAAGGTAAGTGAAAATCCATCCGCAACTACAATGCATGAACATAGTATTTCTATCTTATTGATACTAATGCGATTCTTGTATCTTGATGGATGCATTATGGAAACCTTGATGTTCATATGTTGCTTGGTGGATATTGGAGTGTGATGATTATTGTTTCATTGAGCATGTAATTCATTGGCATTTGCGTGCATGCAAACATATGAGCATTATTGAGATGAGGCATGCACGACATGACAACTTCCTTTGAAAAGAAAAGATTTTGGTTGACCACTTTGCTAGTGCACCGGGCATGCGAGGCGTGCTTTTATGATATATTTTA
The DNA here is from genome assembly GCA_016081115.2 of Rehmannia glutinosa. Classification (NCBI taxonomy): domain Eukaryota; kingdom Viridiplantae; phylum Streptophyta; class Magnoliopsida; order Lamiales; family Orobanchaceae; genus Rehmannia; species Rehmannia glutinosa. Next base: position 171,164 of record JABTTQ020001808.1, on the reverse strand, counting down.
GGGTGCGATGGGTGTTACTCCTGGAGGATCATAGGGGTTGACGGGGGTGTGCCTCTCGATGGTCACGAGGGCGGACCACTGATCCGTATCCTTATTGACACGTCGGGGAAGACTCTGGGGATCATTGGGAAACACGGGGTGGACCTCGGGTGGTCCCGGAGATGGCCCTGGCGTGTCAATATGATTATGGCCATGTGATTATTGATATTGTGTTGAGCTCTTTCCGGTGCATAAGAGGTGGGTCAGGGCCCTATGTAAAGAAATGATTATAAATAATATATTTCAATGCATTCTGTGCACTTACGGTAAAATATCTTAGAATGCATTTGCATTTGTAATACATTGTTCATTAAACATGCATGGTTTTCGCTATCGGGCATTAGCTCACGTAGTTCATGCATTGTAGGTGAGTTTGGTGATCTTTGGATTTCATGAGCTTCTCGGGCGGGTGCGGAGCTCCTACAGTTATTGAGGACAATGTACATGGATGACGACTGTTGGGCTATGTTGATGGGTCGCCTTTCTTTTTTTGGTCTTGTATTATATTTTGGTTTAGGGTTGTATCCTCTTTTGAAAACTCGATGTAAATATGTACATGTAAATAGTGGGTGATGTGGGTTATGAGTTTGGTCATATGGACGTCATTGTATTTAATAACGAGGGTTTGTTACCTCTTACCTTGTGGATATGGGTTGTCATTTTCTTACAAGTAAAGTGATCTTACTTGTTTGTTGTTAAAATGTCACAGAAAAAAAAAGAATGTGTACAGTATATATAGGGTACATTGTCAAATTTCACTTTTATATTGCTTAGTAATGTAGTAATAGGGGTGAGCGTCACAGTCTTACGCTGGATACCCTTCCTGACACAACCTTCATACAAAGGAGAAATGAGATGAAATTCCAAAACCATCATCATCATATGTTTTTCCACTTGTATGTAAAATATGATGAGATGATGATGAGTTGAGATAGTTGCTCTAATCATGTCCCATTTCATGATTGATATTGTAAAATCAACATGTACGTCATGGAATATGACCACCCATAGGTCAGTCATAGCAGAATAAAATTCTTGCACAATCATGTTTTTTGCTGAAGAGCACGAATATCTATTTCCAATTGGTACTGTTTAGCAAAATTCAATTGAGTATATAATCGCTCCAAATGATCCCAAACTTCTTTAGCAGTATCATATTTGGCCAATTGCATACCAATAGAGTTCTCCACACAGTTATTAACCCAAGTAATAATTTTCGAATTGTTCACTTCCCAGACCTCCATCTCTTCAACAAATTTAGTATTATCTTTTTTCAACAAGTTGTTTTTTTGTTCAAAAAATATAACTCCATAATTTTTTCCTCTCAAAAACTTTCTCATCACATAACTCCAGTATGAATAATTTTTCCCGTCCAACCGTACACTAATCGACTGCAACGAATCATCTCTTTCGCTAGCTATAATGAAAGGAAATAAACACAAACACCAACCAACAACAAGATAGATCGATACAAATATCCAACAAATCAAGTCAACTTTATCAACAAAACCACTACAAATAATTTGATTCTTGAAACTAAAAGATGAGAGCAAAACCAACAAGTGCTAAACAATGTGAAAATCGAATAAAAACACAAAGTCATGCAATGTACCCATCGTGTGTGATCGCGATATACCCACCGAAACCGACCGCAGTGTATATCCCACCAGGAAAAAAATTTGGGGCTCGCCCGAATCCGGCGGGGGCGTGTTGCCCCCGCAAAGTCGAAATGCTATTGAATCAAGCTCTTGATACCGTATGAGATTAATTTGTATACATGATTGTGGTAGAAAATGGAGAAGAAAATTTCATAGAAGTCTTGAACAAGCCTTTAGAATACAACACAAAAAAGTAAAATGGAGGCTACAACTATATAACATAAAACCCTAGCTAAAGACTAAGAAAGGAAAAATACGAAACTACTCCATAAATATAAATAAAATATAACTCTAACAGGCTTGAGTATGATCCCATACGAGTGGACGTAGGGGTGTCAATTTAGGACCCGACACGAACCTAACACGGAATTAATGGGTATGGGTCCGGGCTTCGTGGGTTCGGTCGAAATCGGTCGAACACGACTAACCCGCCAATTAAACAGTCGGGTCCGGGTCAATCTACTATGACCCGTTTAACCCGCCTAACCCGCTTTGTGAATTTAAAAGAAAATTAAGTAAATAACTAATTGTAAGAAAAAAACAACAAACAAGACATCTTTAAAACTCAAATGATAAAACCTCTTTAATTATGTATTTGTTATTATTATGCATGTCTTTTTGAATATTGTCCTCAAAATTTGATTAGTATGTTATGTTATATATGCAATTATGTTATTTCTTTTTGTATGTTGTGAATTGTGATATTGCTTATTAATTGAATAGTGTATGATAGTGATTGATTTTAAAAAATAAATTTATTTAGTTAAAACTATTAAATGTATATTAAAATAATTTTATTAGACGGGTTAAACGGGTGGTCCGGGTTACCGTGAAATAAGCGGGTTGGGTCCGAGTTCAAGATTCAAGGTCGACACGAATAATTAAACAAGTCGGGTCCGGATCGGTTATTTACGACACGCGAACCTCGCGACCGGACCCCACCCAACCCAAATTGACTCCCTAAGTGGACGTATTTGCTTTCATACTATTCCCCTAAAAAAACTTTTTATTTAATAACAAATGGTTGATAGTGATAAAAAAAAATATCTGTCTTCGTGTTTTCAGAAAAGTTTCCAATTATGGGTCTTATTTAATGGTCATATCTTGTTTGCTTTCCTTGCACGCTTTCTAGTCACATAAATTTTGTCCATCTTCCATTTCCCCTTTAAATACTATAGATTGGTCATCCTTCCTATTGTATTTATTATTCTATAGACAAATTTGGAGAGTCCTTGAACAAGACATACAATTTATTTCTTTGACTACGCGTGGTATTAATCTAGCTTGTTCTTTTTCTTCCAAAAAATGTCCATTTATTTTTGTAACTTCATTTCATTTGAGATCCATTTTAACATTACTCACTTTCCCAATAACATGCTTACAGCGTACGCCAGAACTACAGAGTTTCTTCCTTTCATGAAGTTCCCAATTAATGCTTATAATATCAAGATGTACTAGCTTTTGATTTTATAAAGGGCTAATTAAAAAAAAGCATGAGATTTGGTCTAACTGCAAAATATCCAAAGGTTTTTAAAAATTACAAAAGTCTCGTTCATGTTTGATTTTGTCTTCAATTTTAAGGTAACTAAAATATTTCTCGTAAATGTCTCGAGGATGAGTTGAAATATTTTTACTTATGAAAGCGAAACGTAAGACTCAAACCTCAAAAAGAAGTTTTGTGATTTTCAAACTTTTATTTGTATTTTTTTCAAACTTTTATCTATATATATATATAATAAAGAGTCCAAAACAATAATTTTCCCGCTCTTTTTACTTTTTATATTAGGAAACAATTGTAAACATTATAAATGGTAATTATTATAAATGCTTAGATTAGAAAAATATTATAACAAAATCGTTGTAATTATGTAAATTAGGAAAACATTATAAGAAAAGATCGTAAATGGTATTCCTATTTTATATATATATAAATTAGGAAAATATTATAAATGGCATTCCTATTTTATATGTGTAAAAATTAGAAAATTTTTATAAATGATATTCCTATTTTCTACCAAAAGTGAGTCTATACTATTAATTATATCTATATATAATATATGTATTTTATTAAAATTATAAATAGTATTTGACTACAACTAATATCGATATCTTTATACGTCGATTACTGTTGAGATATATTACAATGATTATATATGTTGATTCTATATATCATATCTTAACCAAATATATTATTATTTGTTCCAATGGTGTCGTTACTTTTTTATAAAGTATAATATTAATTAATCAAATTTTAAATAATAATAACTATTCAAACTTTCCTAAATTGTTTAATAATATATATAATAGCAAAAGACCGAAATAAAAAATTCTCGCTCTTTTTACTTCTTATTAGGAAAACATTGTAAATGGTATTCCCACATTATATATGTATATAAATTATGAAATTATTATAAATTATATTAAATTAGGAAAATATTATAAATGTTATTCCTATTTTATTTTATATATGTATAAAAATTAGGAGTCCGAAATAAAACATTATCTGCTTTTTATTTCTTATATTCGTAATATTTTAATTTAGAAAAATATTCTAAATGGTATTACTACTTCATATGTATATAAAATAGGAAAATATCATATATGGTATTCCTATTTTATATGTATAAAAATTACGAAAAATTTATAAATGATATTCCTACTTTATACCAAAAGTGAGTCTGTACTATCAATTCTATCTATATATATATATATTACTCATATTGTAAAATTATATAATCATTGACTATAATTAATTAATTAATATTATAAATATCATTATTATTATTATTATTATTATTACTACTACTACTACTACTATTATTATTATTATTATTACTACTACTACTACTATGATTACTATAATTCTATACATCATTTCTATTCATATATATTATTCTTTGTTTCAATGGTGGACATTACTTTTTTGTATACTATAATATTAATCAAATTTTAAATACTAATTGACTATTCAAATTTTCCTAAATTGTTCAATAATAGTTAAAATAGACGGATTACATTTGGCGGCATATTTATAGGAATATTTTATGTATCCTTTAGAATTGAAGTATCTTTTGACATTGAATAAACAATTGACTTTGTGTTCGAGAGATTTTTGTTTGGCGACTTATTATTTATGTTAAATCTTCTTATATTTATACTACTTAAATTTCTTTAGAGAGACATTTAGATATTGTTGATCCTAAATTGAAGCATAACCACCAATATAGCTTCATCTTAACGTTCCCCATATTATCGTATTCATCAAATGTCCCGCCAACATCGACAATATTGAACTTGGATTATGCACTAAACAAGAGTTTTTATATAAACTATATTGTAGATATGTACAGATATTACTTGGTGAATTTAATAAAAAAACATTTGTTTCATTTTTGATTATTCCTGATAGTTTTGCTGTATTTTTTTAAGTTGTATTTTGAATTATGATTTGTTTATTTTTATTATTCCTGATACTAATTCTTTGATTATGCGAAACTAATTGCAAATTAAATACGTCGATCACTTCCAGGATTTCTTCTTTTTGTGTCGAATAATCTATAGAAATACCAATTTTTACGTATTTTTTTAGTACGACTTTTTACGTAATTTAGTTAGTGATGACAAACAAAATTCTTTTAGAATTGAAAAATAGTTAAATAAATACTTAGTGATAAATTTGATGCTTACCTTGTCAGATGCCCACGAGGATGCTAATTTAAATTAAATACCGGCTTGGTGATTAGTTTTATAATTTTGATTTTTCCAATTATTTTTGTAAGGATTTATTGGAATAACTTATTGTATTATTCCACTAGAAATTTATTACAAAGCTTAACTAAAAATTTTGTCGTGTTATTATCTCTTCAAATTGTAATTACATTAATTTTTTTATGTTAGCGTCTTTCATCCAAATCCACGTCATTTTAATGATTTTACACCATTAAATTGTGATTTGCATAATGTGAACTCACTCATTTGGGACCGCAAAATGATCAACCCCTATGGCACGTTCTTTTTTACGGATGGATGGAGCAAATTTGTCCATGATAATACGATTTCGAGATGGTGAAGTGTTGGTTTTCTCTTATCGTGTCTTTCACATTTTTTATGTGTCAATATTTTCCGATGATGATGCATGTAAGAGAATCGATGTGTACCCTACTATAAATAAATTTTATTTTTCTTTACTTTATATGAGTAGTTTCTTATTAAAATAAAGTAATACCAAAATGTTAGTAGATAGTTTTAGTATAAACTAATAAAATAAAATAATAATACACGTGAATAATAAAAGAAAAATGATTCATGTGAATAATAACAAAATAATAATACACGTGCAACGCATGTGCGGGATTACTAGTTTGTATAATTAGCCCTTTTATTTAATATATTTTCGCTCAAAGTTTTCACCACCTTGGACCTTGGTGGTAGCAAAACCTTACATCAATTGCTGTAGTATGATGTATAAAGCACACCAACCAATCTCCATTAATATCCACTCTACTGCTAGTAATAATATAAAATTAATTCCTCCATTTAACAAAAAAACAAAAGAAAGAAAAATGAAATATCATTGCTGAGTGCACCTAAGATTCCTTTCTTTTGTTGGTCCCAAATGGAAAAAGAAATATTTGCAACTCCATAATTATAAAAATGAAGATTTGTTTCTCTTTTCCTTAGAAAGTGAAAAAGAATAAAGAAAAAGTTATATCTTGTGCTTTATTAGTATAGTAATTTTGTTGCAGTGGGACTCTTAAAAAGGATGGAATGGCCTCGTGGGCTGGAAGAATAATTCCTTCTTCCTCCACAGCAACAAAGATGGCTGATATGATTGCTCTAAGTCAAAAATGTAACAAGCATATATGATCTCTCTACATATTAATTAGGTTTATTTTTGTATGCCTTGTTGACCCTATCATTATTTCTCTCGCAGTTTGTATTCTCCAATCATTTCATCTTCTTAAGTATCTTTTCCAACGTTGGCATCTAAAAAAGCAGAATCCGGAGATATATTTCAATTTAGTATTTCATCTCATATAGACACATATATATATATACAAGGGCAGAGCCAGGAATTAAAATGGAGTGGGCCGATACACGAAAACGGGGTAGGCCGATACACAAAAATCATATAAATTATAATTAAAAAAAATTTAAAAAAATATTTTCTAGTGTATAAATTTTTTTTTGTAAAAAATAGGGGGGGCCGGGGCCCGGAGTGGCCCCCCTTCACTCCGCCATTGTATATATATAACAATAATGGAGAATCCGTAGCTACTATACTTTTGGCGCGAATCAAGTTGAAACCACATTAATTAGGTAAACCGCACTCGGGCCACCAAGTTGTGCATAGTTAGATTTGACATTGAGATATTTGGCCTCAAGGACCCATCCTACTCCACTAAGTACTCCACATAGGAGGGGCTTAATCTCTTATATTTTATTATTATATATGTATAATGTATGTTAAGCATATGTATAGTTCATCGTTCATGTCAAATATATACTTAAAATAAAATATACACTTAACTTTAGAGAAATTACAAAAAACTCTTCTTAAGAATCAATCTACTCATAAAAAGGGATCCAGTTATATCTTTCAAAATTACTAGTATCGTTTGATATTATTTTCTATTTTACAAAAGGTAGTTATTAAAGGGGAAGGGGTATCTGTTGAATAAATGCAAATATCAAGGTGATGCTTGTAATATCTTATTGAGTAATTGTAATTTTGAAAGATAATTAGGTTTATAATTGACTGAAACTTAAGGGTCATTTTTGTAATTAAATTAATTTATATTTGTATGTGATCATATGAAATGAATGGATAAAAGGAAGCTGGATAATGCTTATAAGCGCCACACGAGTATTGCGGTTTAAGTGGTATCGTTCACGCCTAAAAAGTGTTGATTAGGGTTCGAACTCCCGAGCTTTTTAGTTTTTTTGATCCCTTCCCTCTCTCCTCCCAAATTATTAAGAAAAAAAAAGAATAGACAAAGACTTGGGTTAGACCGTCTAATGGGTCTTTCCCGTGAAGACGGATCCAACCCGACCTCGGTTTTTTTTTGTAATTTCATGCATAGGTGGCGTTTTTATAATATTCTGGGCGTTGACATAGAAGGAACGATAGCATTTTTGTAATATTATGGGCCTTTAAAAGTATTAGTTTTTCCCCAAAAGTATTAGTAGTAGTACATCCAAAATTATTAGTAGTACATCCGAAAAGTATTAGTAATCCTCTTGAACAACATTTTTAGTAGCCCTAATGAAAAGTATGAGTTTTTGCCTAAACAATATTAGTAATCCACCTAAAATACATTAGTCGTCCCCTTGAAAAGTATTAGACAGTGACGTGATATTAGTCAACCCTAAAAAATATTAGTTTTTCCCTTGAAAAATATTAGCAATCCCTTGGAAAAATAATAGTACTCCCCTGGAAAAGAATTAGTAATCCCCGAAAGCGCTTTTTAGTATTCCTCGTGAAAAATATTGGTTTTCCCCCAAAAAGTATTAGTATTCCCCCTAAAACGTATTAATAATCTTATTGGAAAGTATTAGGTTTTTTGATTAAAGGTATTTTAATTAGTATTTCTACTGAAAAAGTATTAGTAGTCCTCTAAAAAGTATTAGTATCCCTCCTAAAAAGTATTAGCGGTAAATCGGATGTTGTTGTTGTGGTGTTAGTGGCGAGTGTGGGTCAATAGAGCGAATTGACCACGGATCGGGTATTTGGATCCGTCTAAATTAGAACCGTTAGACGGACTAATAGGAGACTAACCCAAAAGAATAATGCATATAGGTCCAAATTTTTTTTTTATGTATTTTGCTAAAGCATTTTTTTTTTTTATGATCCACTCGGTGGAATAGAGGACATTAATTTTGTGTAGTTTTGAGTAGATTGTGATTATCCTAAAGGAAGTGTGGGGTTAATAACTAGTAAGATTTGCACTGGAAGCCATTTAGAGGATTCAAAACCATATTTTATAATCATCTTATCGTATCTTTTTTTTTTCATGATTTTTATTGTTAATGGACAATTTCATATTATACGTGTAGCCCTAGCCCCTAGTAATAAGTTATTATTAAATTTATACATGTATTTTGTTGTCTTGGACCTACCACAAAAAACGATTCTTTGGACCCACCTATAAAGAATAAGTTGTAAGTTGTAAGTGCGCTTAGCTTATAGAAAGTTGATAACAACTTAAATATTTATTAACTCTGTTTTATTTGTTTACATATAATTATCAATTGGCTTTGTTGGCATGGAGTACAGCTTCTTTGACCAACTCATCAAGGATTGCTTGCACATTGAGAGGCCAATATTTTTGTGGTCAAAATACCCTACTTTTTTTGCACGGCCAAGTAATTAATTGGTATTCATTGCCACTCGTGTTTTTTTATTTTTTTTTATTTTCCCTGATATCATTTTTTTTTTTTTGAGGAAGATTTTCCCTGATATCATTAGAAGTATAGCTAGGATCCAAAATCCAAGCCCATCTTTTAATGCAAACAATATTTCCTCTCTTACTTTTACATCACCAATATCATTTTACAAACTTGGTCTTATATATTTGAATAAAAGATAGAACATCATTTGAAATAGAGGAGCTGAATTTAAATTTGTTGCTTCTCTCATGCTTACTCGATCAGACTCACATTAATTTGATACATACATTTCAATATTACTCTTGAACAAATTTTGGATCGTTTAAAATGTTTTAAGCCTGGACGTCCATACACCGGCACGCGATTTTGTCTAAATCGATGAAAAATATCATTTCGCAAAACTCGGTGCCGATGAGACCAAATATCGGCATAGGTGTCTGCTTAGGCGATCAAAATTAAGGGAAAAAATAATATTGTTCCTAAGTGGCCGTCTAGACGTAGCTACTCATTTTACAGCAGACTGACTTGATTAATATTGACTCAATTGAGTCCACTATGGGCCAAATAATGATTTTCAGCATTAATTTCTAAGAGATGTAAGAAACGTCTTATTTTAATTTGTTATAAGTTCTTCAAGAAACATCTCATTCTTATTTTGTTTGCTTGTCTAGTCTGTCCAGGTTATTTGTATTTTGTAACATTTGATGTTGAATTTGCAGCAAGAAATTTGTTATATTTACTTTATTTCTGCAGGAAAACTTTGATGATTTAATTTTTTTTATTAAAAAAAATAAGGAGCAAGAGGAATTATTAGGTGGGGGGGAATTGGAAATATCTAATTGAAAGAGTAGCTGATGAGAATGTGCAATTTGATAATCTCTTGTTTAGCATAACACATTAACACTATGAACATGTGTTCTTCACATCTGGATCTGCTTTCCTTTGCTATACTGGAACACTGCTGTCAGTTGCCCATGTTCACAATGTGCCCCTTTGGGTTTTCTTTTTTTTCTTTTTTTAAATAAATCTAAGCCAAGTATTTTGCAGAATTTAATCTAAAGAAAGAAAAAAAAACCAAAGGTACAATGATCAGCTTCCAGCCTCAGAGATGCTCTTTAATGCTGGTTGCCATGATTTGGATTTTGATGCACCAGAGTTTACTGCTGTGTTATTTCTTGACCTCTGCCTTTCTTGTTTTACCTGAAAATACACATTTGAGGGGGAAAAAACAAAATATGAGATAACTAATTATTGTCGAAAAATGAAAACATTAGCTGTGGCTTAATATCCTCTGGAAATTCATATATATATATATATATATATATGTTTGAAAATATTATTTTTGTTAGGACAGCTTCTTTGATATAGTAAATTCATTATGCTCCAAAAATAATTGTTTTATTATATTAATCACTTTATTGAACTGTATTATGTGTACTATTTTTCTTTTCTTACATAATTTCCTCTTCACACACAAAATAATAATTGATGGGCTGAACAACTCAAGCATGGATTTTAAGATCTCAAGATTCTAAAATCCAACTCATCAGGACATCATCCCTAAAATTTATACATGCTAACTATTTTTTTGAAAATGAAAACAAAAGTAAAAAAAAAAACAGAAACAAGGGTATCTCAACAATCTTGGCATTAAAAATTAGGTATAAAAAAAATTAATCTTGACAGTTGTAATAAACAAAATTAAATATTAAATTTCACCTGACTGGTTTTCTTCACATCAGTTTTCCTAAGTTGTGCTTCAAAATCTGAAGTCTGTTTTTCTGTCATATTTCCATTCTTCTCAGTCTTAGACTTGTGCTGTTGCTGCAACTTAGCTTGCTTCTTTGCCCACAACCCCTTCATCACTTCTGCAACAAATTAATATTTACATCATTCAATTGTTGAAATATTGTGAAAAAAATTAAAATAAAAAACGGATAATTACAAAAAAAACTACCCTGCCTAATTACAAAAACTTGAGTTATTTTTAAAAAAATTAAAGTGTTATAAAACCCTTGATGTTTGTATTTTCCTAACTAATACCCCTTAGACATGGCCAAGAACAAGAGTATCATTTGGTAAATAGGCTAAGTTTCAGGGTAGTTTTTGTAATAAGCCTAAAAAAGAATTTACTAACCTTGGTTGGTGACAAGTCTGTAGACATGGCCAAGAACAAGAGTATCATTTGGCCTAAGAAGTTTAATACGCGTTATGCGAAGAGGGGTATTATTGTTTGCCGGAGCGCCGTCTTTGGCGGAGTAGAGGGTGGTGGTGAGGAGAAGTGCGACGTAATGGCCAGGGTTCATCTTCATGATTTCAGTAGCGGAAACAGGGGAATATAGTTTGTCTATTTTGCCATTTGGGTGCTGGATTACAAGACTTGCATTGTCAATGGCTTGGCAGTTGCCCATTTCTCAATTTCTTGGTTTTTTTGGGGGTGTTTCTGATAATATTTTGTTTCTTGGTAGGAAAGATTTGTTTGGTTTGGTCTGGTGTGTGGAGATGAAGCAGAAAATGGGCAAAGAAGGAAGAAGATGAGATTGTTGTTGGAGCATCTTTATAGCCACACCCACCCACCTTTATTCTCAGGCAACACCCTCTACCAACCCCACCCCACCCCCACCCCCAAATAAAGTAATAAGAGAAAAATAATACAATATATCTATCTCAAAAAATGATACTGAAATGATTAAATTTATTTAAATAAAAAAGAGTTAATTAAAATAACCCTTAGTTAGATACTTAAAAAATTAGACAAGTTTCAAATTTATAGAAAAATAATTGATATTTGATTTTGTCTTATATTTTGTTATCTTCATAAGCAAAAAATATTTCAAATACCCCTTATATTTATAGACATTACAATTACCTTGTTAAATTTAAGACAAAACCACATGTTAAATGGGTTTCTGTAATTGTGACTTTTTTGGATATTTTAAAAGAATATCACAAATCTCGGGATTTTTTGTATCTACCCACGGAAAAAGAAGAAGTATTTTTTAGTGTTTTGGGGTGATAAATATTTAAACTCGAATATTTGTATAAAAATTAATTTGAAAAAAAATTGAAGTCGGGCGGAGTTAGGTCTGGATAATTTCACAATATTGAAGGCCGATAAATATTAAAACAAGATTGAACAGTTAATCATAGTTAATTAAAAAAATTGTTATTACTCTAAAAGTGATCGCTCAAAAAATGTAATTCAAAATTTTTAAACTTTTTTAAAATAATGTAAGAAGATATTTTTTTATTATTCGATGAGGGTGTGATTTTCTATTCTTGGTGGAACGTTACAAACTTTTTTAACAACCAGCTGTTTTGCAAAAGGTGTTCTGGTAGCAGTGAAAGGAATAATGACCACGTGTGCATAATAATCATTATATTCTTTGCACATAAAACCATGTTGTAATGCTTAGACAAGAAATTGTAACTATGTATGTCTAATTAATTAGTTCAAGTCTCCTATTCTTATGGTGTTTTAATATATTAATTAAATATTATATGTGCATAAGAATAGTATTATTTATAGACGTGCCATTTATTTACTGCACTATATTTGTTAGTGGTGTTTCATTCCTTACGCTAACATTTTCAATATATGCTACATATACATTTTTTAGTAGGTCTCTTGTAAGACTGTCTTACGGATCATATTCCGTAATATGGATCCCCCACCCGCCAGCCCGCGCCCCAGCCCCCCACCCCCAACGCACGCCCGCCCACGCCCACCAACCACACCTCTTATTTAAAACAAAAATCTGCTCCACCACGGAATTGAACTCGCGACCTTAATAGACTTAAGGTGGTGTTCTGCCACTACACCACTAGTACTTATTGAGCAAATTTAGTATAATAATTTATATAAACCCATTCATAAATACATCTGGTAATTAAAAAAAATTAAAAATGCCTATAAATGTAAAGGCTAAGAATCGAACCCAAGTCTATTAAAAAAATCTTGATACATTATCTCAATAAATGGATACTTATAAATGTGTTACTTTAACTACATCATATTTATTTTTTATTTTTCCTCTTTTTTTGTTCCTAGTTTGTAACTATATTAAGAATATGATACTTTATCTCAACAAACGGATATTTTTACTTATAAAAGTGTTACTTTAACTATATCATATTTATTTTTTATTTTTTCTTCTTTCCTTCATTTCTAATTTGTGACTATATTAAAAAAATGATACTTTAAATCACAAAGGAAAAATAAATAAGACAGAGCTAAAGTAACATTTTTATGAGTAAAAATATCCATTTTTTGAGATAAAGTATCATGTTTTTGTAAATAAATCACGAAGTATGAATTCAAGATGAAAAAAGAAAATAAATATGATAGAGTTAAAAGTACCACTTTTATGAGTAAAAGTATCCATTTTTTGGGATAAAATGTCATGTTTTTTTAATACAGTCGCATATTAGAAAATCATTAGATTGAAGTATCACAAATATATCATATTTAACATCAAAAGTATCACTATTTCCAGCAAAAGTATTAGTTTTTCAATGGTAAAAATATTAGCTATGAGACTAGAATGAGTACATCAAAAAAATTTATTTTTGAATAATGTTCACCTTAAAACTATCATATTTCTTACTCAAAAGTATCACTATTTTTTTGGATAAAGTATTACTTTTTATTCGTGAGAATTTAAAATTTTAAAATGTCATTGTCCATCATAAAAGTATCATTTTTAATATCAAATATATCACTATTTCAAAGATAAGTATCAGTTTTTCAATGTAAAAAACATTAGCTATGAGACTAGGATGAGTATATCAGAAAATCTTATTTTTTGAATATGTAAAAATTAAAATATCAATGTTCACCTTAAAAGTATCATATTTATTACTCAAAAGTATCACTATTTTTTCGGATAAAGTATCATTCCTATTCGAGAGAATTTAAATTTTTAAAATGAAGGGATGATAATGAAGCTTTATATTCATGGTTATACTCATGGTTATAGTAAATATGCACAATAAGCACCAGTGGTCTAGTGGTAGAATAGCACCTTAGCCTCTAGAGGCTCACAGGTTCATTTCCCCACAAGCGCGCTGATTTTTTTTTTTTAAATATAACGGGTGGGTCAAGGGGCCATGGGGGTAAATTGGGGTGGGTGTCTTTGGTGAGGGGTCAAGGGTCGCAGTAGTAGATCCGTCTTACGGAATAGATTCGTAAGACGGTCTATATACAAGTTTTTGCCTACATTTTGTTTTTGAGGGGAAAAGTAACCATTATATTAGGAGATCATCTTTGAAAGAATTGAAGGGTCCAATTTAATGAATATGCGATGTAATGCAAAAGTAATGCCAACACTTTGCAAAACACAACGAAAGACTTTTAATCAAAAACACAATTTCACAATGTATGAAATAAAGACGATTTAAAGACAAGACACAAGAGATTAAAAATTTTATACAAGTATAAAATACCATGCGGTTTTCATTAAAACAAAATTTTTTCAAAGGATGATGTTGTTTATAAAATACAAAAATACAAAGTAAACAAGGAAACTAGAAGAACAACTCCCCTTGTGTCTCCAAAAGCAATAACACTCCTTTACAAAGCATGAGAATACATTTAGTGCACTCAAATTCAAGTTCTACACTGAATTTATCTCACACAAACAATCAACACTCGAGTTCTGAAAATGATGCCAACAATGTTGCCAACATTCCTGGTATCACTGAGCTTCTGCAGAATTTTCTGGTATGAAAAAGCTGGAAGATGAACTCTCAAATCTTCTCAAATCTGTAAACGTAATGTGCTGGTTTCTGATCCTTAAATAGCTATCTCTTGAATAACTTCCTGCAAGAAAATAGGAGAAAAAACTTCCTGCAAAATTTAAGGAGAAAACCGCCCACTGATAAAAACTTCCAAGGAGTTAGAAAACTGAATTTAGAACTTCTAACATAACTCCTGAAAACTAACTCCTGAAAACTGAAAATATTAACTGTTAAAAAGTAACCATAAATCTGGAAGAAAAAATCGAAGGAAAAAAAATAATGTTTGACAAAATCAAACATTAACAATCTCCCTTTCTTACGATTTACGGACAAAACATGCACAACGACACAGTTAAATCTCCCCCTGAATACAAGAAGTCAAATCTCCTCTGAATATAAGTCGAAACAAGTACCAAAAACATCAAAAACTCTTCAAATAAGCAAGTTCACCGCTAACAAATGATGCCTCGGTGTTGGCATCATTCTCAAATCACCATCTCCACTTGCCTTTGCTTCCCGACTTCTTTTTTGTGCCACTTTCTCCCCTTTTTGGATCAAATCACCTCCGTAATTTAAGAAGAGAAAAAAACAATATACAAGCTCACCGAGAGCATTTTGATACCCCATTATCTCCACTTAAAAGAAGTTAGGACCAGTTATCAACATAGGTGAAAGGAGATAAAAAGAATAACTCATTACTACTAAACATCAGGTTTTGCAGATATTTTCACTTTTTTTTTTTGTAATGCATGACCTAAGTTATGCCTATAAACATGTATTTATAAGAAAAACAATAAACACACACACACACATGTATACAATTATGTATCACAGAATGTCATGTACAATGTTGCCATCATTTTCAAGAATATTTTGTATCAGCAAACTCAGTTTGTATGTCACAAACAAAATATTATTACTCCCTCTCACTTGCATAGATGAATCACAGGCATAAGAACAATACATAAAGACTTTTACAAAGTCATAGAGATAAAAATCTACTTTTTACATGTTTGAAGAGCTAAAAATGTACAAAAATGCCCAAAAATGCAAGTTAATAATGAGAGAAAAATTAATCTGTTTGCTGACTTTACGAAGAGTTTGATTTTAACATAATCGATTTTATAAAAATGGCACATCAACACATGAAAAATCCCATAATGCAAAAAGGAAAAAATATGCCTAGAAAACAAAAAAAAAATAGAAAATATAGAATGTGCTACAATATAAGATGTAACACATTATGCAACACATGCAATCAAAACACACACAAATCAAGAGATTTCCTCGAACAGGAAAATCTCTCCAAGTCCAATGATTTTGAAAAAATATCTCACTGCAGGATGTTTAGTGGCAATGTGTTGAATACAACAATGATCATTATCACCCCCAAACCAATTTAGGATAAGTTTTTGAACAATTCTCAAAGAAAATTGAAAGTGTCCTCAACGAAAGTCATGTATCATTTCTGTAACATTTTACCTAAAACCTTATCTTTCTTGATTTGAAGCAAAAAGGTTTAATATGCCCAGGTTTAAAACAGTAATGACACACAAACTTACGTTTTAAAACACTTTCAGACTTTTTGAACTTGTCTTTGAAAAATGATTTGCCACTTTTTCCAACACTCCATTGTTTCATAGAATGACATGTCTTCTTACAAGAATCTGTTTTGTTTGCTTGAATATATCCTAATCCAGTTCTATCAAATCTAGCTTTCAAAAATATATCATCAATTACAAAAGAGCTAGAATCAAACTTACTTACGATCTTTTCAAGACTAGTAAGTTCAAATTTTACAAGATCAAGATCTTTGTCTTTCTTTGTTAAAAAAGAACTTCCAATCTCCTAACAGATTCTCTTAAAATGTCATTCTCTTTGACAAGATCTTCACATTTAAGTTGCAAATCATCATGATATTTATCTTCTAGATCAATAGACTTTGACCCTGAATTCATACATAAAAATGATGCAAAATGATTAACAAAATCATATTCGAATCAAGAAACTGTCTTGTGATGCCTCAATGTTGGCATCATTTACAATCCATCGATTTGAGCTTCTCTTCCTCTACAATCATTACAAGTCACCATCTTGATTCTTCATCACTAAAAGATACAAGAAATCCATACCTTTTCCTTAAGAGTGTTTGCACATTGTTTTGCATAATGACCAAATCCTTTGCAAGCACGACATTGAATCAAATCAAGGTTTTTTATTTTAAAAATTTTTCTCTTGATTTGGTTCAAACTTTTCAGGAAACATGAAGAATTTCAAAAACTGTTTCTTAGACTTGAAATCTTTGTCATTCAAAGAAGATGTTTTGAGTAAACTATTAAATCGTAAGGTCAATAATGCAATAGATTCTTCATTTAAATCACATTCATGAATGTTTTTCATAAAATGTTCCATTGAATTACTTTGAACATCACAAAAATCGAGAACCGGTTTGGGTTTTAAAAGCAATACTTTTGTCTTCAACATGATGTTCTTTTTGTTGTCCCAAGTTTAACTCAAAAGTTTATAAAATACCAATAAGTTCATCAAGTCTAAGAGTATCTCGTATCTTTGGTTTCTTCAATGGTATAAATCTTAATATTGTATCTTTCGGAAGAGATCTCATTACCTTGCTTACCAATCTTGCATTGCTAATAGGTTCTCCAAGTGATTGTGACTCATTAGCAATACTGCAGATTTTTGCATTATATGAAGCAATGGTCTCTTCTTCTTCCATTCTCAGATTCTCGAATCTGCTTGCTAGGAGTCTTAGCTTTGTTCTTTTAACACTTTGTGTTCCTTCACAATGCAATTGCAATGCATCCCAAGCATCTTTTACTGAAACACAATTAGAAATTATTTTGAACAAAAACATATCAATAGCAGTAAATATGGCATTTAAAGCTTTAGAATTAAAGCTTGCAATCTAGATTTCATCATTTTGCCACTCAATCTCTGGTTTGTCTGTTGTAACTCCCTCGGTGTCAACGATTCTTGGGGGTGTCCATCCCGTAAGAACAGATCTCCATGCTCTTTCATCAATGGAGTTGATATAAGCCCTCATTTTCACCTTCCAATAGGAATAGTTCGTTCCATCCAAAACAAGAGGTCGAAAAATGGAACTACTCTGAATTTCCATCATAAAAACACTGCAAAAAAACAGGATCACACTAAGTATCGTCTAGTGAAGGCTCTTGATGCCAATTGAAAGAATTGAAGGGTCCAATTCTAACGAATATGCGGTGTGCAGTCAAAAGTGATGCCAACACTTTGCAAAACACAACGAAAGACTTTTAATCAAAAACACAATTTCACAATGTATGAAATAAAGACATATTTAAAGACAAGACACAAGAGATTAAAAATTTTGTACAAGTATAAAATACCTGTACGGTGTTCATTAAAACAAAAATTCTTCAAAGGATGATGTTGTTTACAAAATACAAAAATACAAAGTAAACAAGGAAACTAGAAGAACAACTCCTCTTGTGTCTCCAAAAGCAACAACACTCCTTTACAAAGCATGAGAATACATTTAGTTCACTCAAATTCAAGTTCTACGCTGAATCTATCTCACACAAACACTCAACACTCGAAGTTAAAAATGATGCCAACAATGTTGCCAACATTCCCTGTGTATCACTTCTATGAGAATTTCACTTCGCTATGAAAAAGTGGAAGATGAACTCTCAAATCTTCTCAAATCAGAACATAATGTCTTTGGTTTTGGTCCTTAAATAGCTATCTCTTGAATAACTTCATGCAAGAAAATAGGAGAAAAAACTTCCTGCAAAATTTAAGGAGAAAACCGCCCACTACAATAAACTTCCAAGGAGTTAGAAAACTGAATTTAGAACTTCTAACATAACTCCTGAAAACTGAAAATATTAACTGTTAAAAAGTAACCATAAATCTGGAAGAAAAAATCGAAGGAAAAAAATATTGTTTGACAAAATCAAACATTAACAATCTCCGATAAAACGATGTCTGTCAACTGGTCAGGGATAGCCCCAACAAATGACTCATTACAAGTTAAATTAAAAGCAAAGCGAGCTAAATGATGGGCCACAACATTACCCGATCTACGAATAAAACAAGAAATAACTTCATCAAAATGCATAAAAAGGTCCCAGATGTCCGCCACAATATTTCCAAAATATAATAGATCTTCAGTATGGCCCCGTAGCTTGTAAAATAGGTTAATGTTGTCCGTCTCCACCATTATTCTTCGAAAATTTTCTTGTTTCGCCACCAACAGACCCTCCCGACATGCTAGTGCTTTGACAATTTCGATTGAGCCCGCGGAGCATACCAATTTTGATGCAGAGATGAGCACCTCGCCTCTGTGGTTTCGTATCATAGCCCCCAGCCCCGTACCGTCTTCCCCCATGAGATATGCATCTGTATTCAGTTTAACGTAGGTGTTCGCTGGAGGGATCCACCCATCATTGGTTCTCCTATCTTTTCCATGGTCTCCTTCCTGTTTCATTGTCGTCTGGTACTCCGTCAGGCCGGAAACGACAAGTTGATGGCTTCGTGCAGTATCTGTGGATTTATTTTGAAAAATCAGCTTGTTCCTTGCGTCCCATAAAGCCCACATGAGCATTGCAAAGAGAGTATGGCTGTCTTTCGCCCCTTCCGTATGAAAATGCTGAATCCAATCTCCGACACTCTCATTCGTCTCCTGTTCGCCCGTTCGTAGCCGTAGAGGTGAAGATGCCCAATAAAGAACATCCCACTCACAATTTCTCAAGATATGCTCAGTGGTCTCCACTACCCTCCGACATCTCATGCATGTTGGTTCCACATTAACCGCCCTTTCAAAAAGAACCTCGTTTTGAAGGTAATATGCCCTGTACACACCTCCAAATGAAAATTTGGACCTTTGTGGAACACTCAGCCCCCATATCCATTTCCACAAACCCGCAGCGGATCCCGACGAGACTATTCGTACACTCCAACCCTGCTCTAGCCAATTTATACCCAGATTTAACTGAATATATCCCATCTTTAGTGAAGTGCCACATTAATTTATCCGTCGTCCTTGTGATACGCAGTGGTATTGCGACAATAGCTTTAGCATCTCCCGTGTCAAAAATTGCGTTTATAAACTCCATGTTCCAAGTCCCTGTATCCTGTCGAATTAAATCCTTCACCCATAATTCAGCATCATCATGAATTTCTGGCGTTAAAGATTTAAAATTCGGCATATCGCTCAACCACGGATCCGCCCATACCCTCACCCTCGAGCCATCCCCGATACTCCATCGAAGTCCTCTCCAAAGAACCTTCTTAGCCTCTACAATGCTTCTTCACACAAACGATGGATTTTGGCCAATTGTAGAATTTAAGAATGTACTTTGTGGAAAGTATTTGGCTTTGTATACTTTGGATAGAAGGGAGCTCTCATTCTGGATAAGTCGCCATCCTTGCTTTGCTAACATCGCCACATTAAAACAATGAAGGTCCCGTAAGCCTAGACCGCCCTCATATTTAGGCCGACACAACGTACTCCATGCTCGCCAAAGGATTCTCCTCTCATCACCGCGTTGCCCCCACCAAAAATTACTAATGAGAGAATTTATGTGGTTGCGCACATTCATTGGAAGTTCAAAACAACTCATCAAGTACGTCGGGATGGCCTGTGCTATTGATTTTATAAGAATTAGTTTCCCGACTGTCGAAAGTGTTCTGCTCTTCCAATTCTTCAGCTTCTTCCGGATTCTATCCACCACACCTGAAAAAATCTCATTTTTTGAACGTCCTAGCACAGCCGGAATCCCAAGGTAGGTCGAATGTTTATCTACCATTGGGACTCCAATGCGGTTTGCAAGTGTCAATCGGTGTTCATGTTCTAACCCCTTATTAAAGCAAATTTTTGATTTTTCCAGGCTAATTTTTTGACCCGAGGCTTTTTCGTAGACTGCCAAAATATGCCGTATTTTCTCAACCTCCCTCGTATTCACCCTTCCAAATATGATACTGTCATCGGCAAAGAAAAGATGAGAAATCTCCGGTGCCCTGCTGCTAATTCTGATTCCATGCAAATCCCTGGCTCTTTCCGCCTTGAGTATTAGCGATGAGAATGCATCTGCACAATATAAAAACAAATACAGCGAGAGCGGGTCTTGTTAAGTTGGTTTTTATACCAATGTATTGAGTATTCTAGACTACGATTTTGCGGTGTTTTCGAGTATTTTAGTGTCGTTTGAGTCGAGTTCATGTCATTTGTTGTCATTTGTTGTCGTTTGAGGGTCGGGACTAATCTTGGTAGCCGAAATTGATCAATAATGATGAAAAACATGTTTGACGGTGAAGATCACATTTTCAAAGCTGAAAAAATGGAAAATTATTGACGAGCACAAGCGCCATGACTAAAAACCCCGCCCAGCACGGGTAGAAAAGAGTATAGTAAGCATAAGCACGGAGGGAAATGCAGCCATATACATAAGAAGGCTGCAGCGCCTGCTAGTACAACAACAAATATCAATCGCCATTGCAGCTCAAGACGGAGAGTAAGCGGCGGCCTTACCGGGCAAAGATGCGGGGAGCAATTAGCGCGTGCGGGAACTAAGCGTGACTGCAAAGACGCCTTGCTCGGCCGCAACGCGAGATCAAAATAGCGGCCAGAGGCGTGTCACGCAAAGCGGCCGACGATCGCGGCGGCGAGCGATAGGCGATAAGGGCCAGCAGCTGATAATGAGCAGCAGCAAAAAATAATGAGCAGCACAGGCTATTCTGCGCGCAAGGGAAGGATGCAGCGTCCGCGTGAATGGGCCTCGAACGTCTGAGTTACATTTTTGGGCCTTTTGATGCGATTTCGAGGGTTTCGAGCCTATAAATATGAGAAGTGATGCACAAACAAGGGGTTGGACATTATTTTGAGCACAACACAAGGCAAGAGACTCGAGCTAGGGTTCGGGACGGCAATTGGAGGCACTTCTCGTGCCTGACACGAGAGAGAATTCCTTCTCTTTTCCTCTCAATTCTTTCTTTGTTTTTCTTTGTCGATTTCTTGAGATGTATAATTATTTCTCCATGAATTTTTGTACATCCAACATGAGCTAAACCCATATTTCTAGGGATTGATGCAATTTACGTTTGAACCTATGTTTTGATTTCGTTTATGAAATTCGCATATTATTTAATCTATTTGTGCTATTTGATTTGATTGCATCTCGAATTATCGATCAATAGTTTAGATTGTTTGGCGTGTTTAATTTGACGCTCGAGAGAGTAATTGAATGCCTGGCCATAGACTAGCACAACCCAGGGTTTCATAGAATCGAGAGATTTATGAATCCTTTGAAGCTTGTGATAGAATATTCATTGAGCGGATTAGGGTTTAATTTATGATTTTTATAGAGATATCGAAATCGAAATGGAACCTAGAATCACTTGGCACTCGAGAGAGAGAAGTGATAAATGGTAGGAATATTGGCTTATAGATTGATAACTTATGATTAATAAACTGGATTAAAAACATAGGGGATAACTAGTGAAATCAACCCTCTAGAATTCATCTTCTAGGTGTTTGAATAATTGTCGAACCAATTTATTTGTTTAATTTTAGTTTTATTTTTAGTTTAATAATCATCATCTCTTTTCGATTTCTAGATAGAGTTAAGCTATTTTAATTATAGTACTTAGTATAAAATTCGATAACAATCCTCGTGGAGACGATAACCCTACTTTCAAAACCTATACTAAAACTTGACACCGCACGCTTGCGTAAGATTTTCGTGATCAAGTTTTTGGCGCCGTTCTTTGGGACCTGTTTTATCCTATTTTAAACTAATACTATTACCAAGTAGTCTTAATACTAATCTAGACTAGTTTAGTAATCATAATTTCGTTTTTCTCATTTGACTTGTCTGTTTATGCGAGATTCTAAAGATATTAATTTACTTCCTTTTGATCCGAGAGATTGAAAGGACACTTCGAGCAATCCGAGCAGCAAAGCGGCGAGAGAATCGAGCAATGGCGAGAAGACGGGGGCGATGAGAATAACGAAAATGGGTCGTAAACGTGCCACTATAGCCGAGGCACCGAAAAGCGGCAATCCGGGATTACTTTACGCCCACCGTGAACCAGTTACGCCGGAATTGTGGGCCAGCCCATAAATGCGAATAATTTGAATTGAAATCGGGCCTCATAAGCATGGTTCAGAAGCGAATCGGGGGGAGTCCAGTGGATGATCCGAATACACATCCGCCACATTCTTGGAAATTTGCGACACCATCAAGATGAATGGTGTGACTGATGAGGCCATTTGATTGAGGCTTTTCCGTTTCACTCCGGGATAAGGCCAGGCAAAGGTTACGACGTTCGTCCCTGGGAGTATTACGAGGGATGATCCGACTCAAAAATTCTTTCCTCCCAAAAAAGACACTCCAATTGAAGAGCGAGATAGCCCGGTTCAACAGTTGATTTTGAGCCATTATATGAAGCTTGGGAGCGATTTAAAGATCTCATTGCGGAGATGCCCACAACATGGCTATGCGGATCGGCGAGAGTTCGATATTTTACAATGGGCTTATTGGGCATACGAGACGATACTTGATGCGGCGGCGGAGGTACATTGATGGATAAAACTCCGATCGAGGCCTTACTTCTTCTTGAAGAAATGGCCACAAACAATATCAATGGCCCTCCGAGAGGTCGGCACCCGGGCCGCCGCGGTGTTCTTGAGCTTGATACAATGTCGGCTTTGGCGGCTCAAATCTTGAGTCGACAAAGCAATTAGCAATCATGAATACCGGCAAGACACACCACGAAAGAAGCGCACTTCCACCCGCAGCCGTTCATGCAGCCGCCGCTCACGAGGCCGAGCAAGTCAATTATGTGAATAACCGGGATTTTAATAACAGAGGTAATTCATTACCAACTCACTATCACCCGGGACTTCGCAATCATGAGAATCTCTCTTATAGCAACAACAGAACGTATTGAATCCACCTCCGGGTTATCCAAACCCATCTAGTTCCAATGCACTCGGAGGTGAAAAGAAGCAGTCGCTTGAGGAGATGCTCGGCTCATTCATCGGAGAGACCAGGAATCGAATGAATAGGAGTGAGGCGCAGATTGATGGTCTGAATACTAAGATGAGCACAATGGAGACGCATATTAGGTCGATCGAGACACAAATGGGTCAGTTGGCTACAGCCGTGAATTCATTGCAGCAGAAGGAAAGTTCCCGAGTGATACAGAGGTTAATCCGAGAGAACATTGCAATGCAGTTTACGTGAAAAAGGAAGCAAAAATTCAGCCTGGCCCTGAAGAATCACTTATTTATGCGAAACCAATGGAATCCAAGAAAATAAAGTTGGAAGATTTTGAGACTATCTATTTGACAGAGGAGTGTAGTGCAATAGTCCGGAGTAAACTACCTCAGAAAATGAAGGATCCAGGGAGTTTCACTATTCCTTGTACTATTGGAGGAGTTTTCTTTGAGAAACCACTTTGTGATCCTGGGGTCCGGTGTGAATCGATATCTCTCGATGTGACGAGGTTTGGGCTCGGGGAGGTGAAGCCGTCCAATATCACTTTGCAGTTCGATCGATCCATCGCCTATCCGTGGGGAATCATTGAAGATGTATTGGTAAGAATTAATAAATTTGTTTTTCCTGTGGATTTTGTAGTGTTGGACATGAACGAGGACAAGAAAGTACCCATCATCTTTGGGCGACCGTTTTTAGCTACAGCACGGGCTTTGATCGATGTAGAAACGGGGGAGCTAACTTTGCGGGTAAAGGAGGAGAAAGTTGTATTAACCATCCATCCTACCAACAGGCTAAAATTTGAATTAAAGGATGGTAAGCAGATGGTTGGGAATATAACTGAAGACATAGGAGGTTGGGAAGTTTCTAAGGGCAATGTGGATAACATGCCTATTGGAGCCCCAACTTGAGGATCATCTGACATAGTCCGGTCAAGACTCAAACTTAGCCCTTCTTCTTGGGAGGCAACCCAATCCCCTTTTATTGCTTTCTTAGTTTTAATTTAGTTTAGTAGTTGTTTTTGTTTTTTTTAGTTTTGGCATTCTTAGGAGTAGTAAGTTGCATCATACCCCACCCCTTTTATTTGTGCAAATCCCACATATCTCACTCCATCTTCACAAAGGAGCACTCTACCACCACACACACCATCTTCATCTCATTCACTCATTATTTGGTAAGTTTGCAACTTCCAAACCCCACCCCATTTTCCCCATCTTGTGATTTTGGTGTGATTGGATTGTAGTAGTGCTAGGATAATTGTAGTTGATTTGTGGATTGTGGATTGGTTGTTCATGCTAGACTTAGGCTTGGTGCTGATTTTTGGATTGAATTGAGTTATCCATTGCATTCACTATCTTTGCCCAAATTCATGCATATGAGGTGTTTGATAAAATGCCCCAATGATAGTTTCAAAGTGTTTAGTGCTATCTTGCATTTCTATGCTTATCTTTTTGACATGGCATTATATTTTCTACTTGGGTGCATAATGTACGGGCTTTGATTTTCGATTTCTCACCCATAACCGAATTCCTTGGTTCCACGAGTTTTGTTTTCTTGTCTACCTTGCTAGGTTGCAAAAATGCGAAACCAAAGAGGGACCAGACTAAGACGAATGGGAAGAACAAGACCACACCTAGGAGGCAGACAACACCCACGGGCTTGTGCGCTAGGATGCATTGTGATCTTATACGAGACACCTCTTACACGTAGTAGTACCACATGACTTAAGGAGCCTTCGCTCCTTGGCTACCAGGAAAGTCCTTTTTCCCACCTCTCCATTTGGGACAATGTCGTTTTAAGTTTGGGGGGTGCAGTCTATTTTTATTCATCGAGTCGAGTCTTGGTAAAAAAAAAACGAAAAAAAAATGAAAAAAGAGGTTAGAGTCGAGTCGGGTCGTTTGTAAAACTGTGGAACTGCATGACTAAGTGAATTTGTTGAATATGAGTTGAACGGTCAAAAGAGCATGTGTGTGAACTGTGAGTTGATCTTCTTTCCATTAATTCCATCTACGTGCTTAACTCTGTTGATTTATTTGGGGATGAATTATGCGACTGAGTGTTTCCTTTATGATCCCATCGGATTCTAGAACTTGTCTGATCACTAGTCGAGGCGAAATCCTAGGCGAAGTAACATTGAGGAAGTGATTTAGGCCATCTTTGAACAAGCGAGCCTAAAAGCCTACCTTTGTATTATATTTTCCCTAGTGTCCCCCTTTGAGCCTTATAAACCCGTTTCTTTGGCATCCAATCTAATACCCAGAGCCTAAATGTGAAAATCCTAATTACCCATCACTCATACACACAAAGTATAGAAAAATATTGGAAGTTAAGGAGGGTATGATAAGAAGGGTATGTATTTAATTGAATAAAGTTGCCCGAGAAAAGAAGATATGAAACCCCATGTATGCAAAAGAATAAGTTTGGGGGTTCCGAAAAGAAAAAAAAATATATGAAAAAAAAGAGAAAAGTCAGCGGGATTGAAGGTTCATAAACATTGGGGATGTCAAAAAGTGAAAGGTAGTTGCTAATTGATGATTCGAAGTGATAATTGTGTGTATGGGTGATTTGAGCTACTTATCCTATATTTTCCTACCTTACCCTAAGCCCACATTACAAGCTTTAAAAGTCCTATTGATCCTTGTGTTACATTAGCCTACATTAGTGGAGATTAGCGTGAAAGACAAGCCTATGGAGTCCGGTAAGCATCTTATCTCTATATTCAAAAAGTGGATCATTTTGAAAACACTTGATTGCGTGAATCTATCTGGATAATGAAACGGGGTTGGCATGAACATTCCACCTTCATGATCACTATGTGAAAATACGTGCTTGATTGATAGTAAAACGAAATTTGACGAATGAATTTGGTTGTGAAGTTTCGCAGTTAGTTTGTTGAGTCAGTCGTCTTCATTTTTACTTCATCCATGTTTGTTGATTTTCAGAGTCTGTAATTGCTTGAGGACAAGCAAACGTCTAAGTTTGGGGGTATTTGTTAAGTTGGTTTTTATACCAATGTATTGAGTATTCTAGACTACGATTTTGCGGTGTTTTCGAGTATTTTAGTGTCGTTTGAGTCGAGTTCATGTCATTTGTTGTCGTTTGAGAGTCGGGACTAATCTTGGTAGCCGAAATTGATCACGAATGATGAAAAACGTGTTTGATGGTGAAGATCACATTTTAAAAGCTGAAAAAACGGAAAATTATCGACGGAGCACAAGCGCAAGAATAAAAAACCGCGTACAGTGCACGGGGTAGAAAAGAGTACATAAGCATAGCACGGAGGGAAAGTGCAAATACATAAGAAGCTGCGCGCCGTTAGTTAGTAACAACAAAAATATCAATCGCCTTGCCATTGGAAGCATGTAGGGGAGCAATTAGCAAAGCGTGCGAGGAAGTAAGCGTGGCTGCAAAGACGCTTGCTCACTCATGCAGCCATGAGATCAAAAGCGGCGAGACGTGTCACGCAGGCAAGCGGCGAAGCGCGATCGGCGGCGAAGGGATATAGGGGCTGCTGCAGCCATTGCCATTTGCAAAGGCTGCAGTGTGTGCGGTGAGCGGCAAAAAAAATAATGAGCAAAGACGCTGGCCGCTGCGCAAAAGAAGGATGCATGCGGCGTGTCCGCGCGAATGGGCCTTGAACGTCTGTTGAGTTATATTTTTGGGCCTTTTGACGCGATTTCGAGGGTTTCGAGCCTATAAATATGAGAAGTGACGTACAAACAAGGGGTTGGACATTATTTTGAGCACAACACAAGGCAAGAGACTCAGAGCTAGGGTTCGGGACGGCAATTGGAGGCACTTCTCGTCTGGACACAGAGAGAATTCCTTCTCTTTTCTTCTCAATTCTTTCTTTGTTTTTCTTTGTCGATTTCTTGAGATGTATAATTATTTCTCCATGAATTTTTATACATCCAACATGAGCTAAACCCATATTTCTAGGGGATTGATGTAATTTACGTTTGAACCTATGTTTTGATTTCCAGTTTATGAAATTCGCATATTATTTAATCTATTTGTGCTATTTGATTTGATTGCATCTGAATTATCTGATCAATAGTTTAGATTGTTTGGCGTGTTTAATTTGACGCCGAGAGAGGTAATTGAACGCTGGCCATAAACTAGCACAACTGGGGTTTCATAGAATCGAGAGATTTATGAATCCTTTGAAGCCTGTGATAGAATATTCATTGAGCGGATTAGGGTTTAATTTATGATTTTTATAGAGATATCGAAATCAGAAATTGGAACCTAGAATCACTTGGCACTCGAGAGAGGAAGTGATAAACAAGAGGAATATTGGCTTATAGATTGATAACTTGTGATTAATAAACTGTATTAAAAACATAGGGGATAACTAGGTGAAATCAACCCTCTAGAATTCACCTTCTACGTGTTTGAATAATTGTCTGAACCAATTTATTTGTTTAATTTTAGTTTTATTTTTTAGTTTAAAAATCATCATCTCTTTTCGATTTCTAGATAGAGTTAAGCTATTTTAATTATAGTACTTAGTATAAAATTCGATAACAATCCCTGTGGAGACGATAACCCTACTTTCAAAACCTATACTAAAACTTGACACCGTACGCTTGCAGTAAGATTTTCGCGATCAGGTCTCCTTGTCGAAGCCCACGAGAGGTGAAAAAGTGGCACTCGGCTGCTCATTTATCAAAATAGGAAAATAAACAGTCTACACACACTTCATAATGAGAGACACACACCGCTCATGTAAACCCAATTTTAACATCACCTCCTTAAGAAAACACCACTCAACTCTATCATAAGCTTTTGACATGTCTAGTTTGAAAGCAAACAATCCTCTCTTCTTAGCAGGGTTATTTTTGATATGGTGGAAAATTTCGAAAGCAAGCAAAGCATTATTAGTAATTAACCTCCCTGGGACAAAAGCAGATTGAGTATGATGAATAAGATCATGCAGAACCAATTTTAGCCGGTTAGCTATCGTCTTAGTAACCAATTTGAACACAACATTACATAAGCTAATGGGCCTAAAATCAGTGACACATACAAGATTCTTTTTTTTGGGAATAAGGACAATGAAGGTTTCATTTATCGACCTAGGACTGGCTTCACTGTTAAGAATATTAAGAGTAGCGGATAAAATATCGGTTTTGATGATAGGCCAGAATTTTTGGAAAAAAAGAGCAGACATACCGTCTGGGCCGGGAGATTTGGTCAGATGCATCTGCGCCAGGGCCGCTACCACTTCTTCTCGCCGGCAAAGGCCGTGTCAGAAAATTATTCATTTCCTCCGTTGCTTTGCGGTCTACGGCGTCCAAGGCTAGTCCTATCTCCAAGTATGGTTCGGTCGCAAACATGGTGTGAAAATAATTCCCAAATTCCTTCGAGATATCACTTTGTTCCTCCATCCATACACCCTCATCGTTTTGGATTCGGTCAATTGTATTTCGGGCGCGCCTCCCATTTGCGAGTTTACGAAAAAATCCGGTATTTTTATCCCCCTCTTTTATCCAATTTGCTCGCGCACGTTGATGCCACATTTTTTCTTCCTTCGTGTGTAGGTCCCTCAATCGATCTTCAAGATTTGCGCGCTCCTGTATGTAATTCCCTGACATATTTCTCGTACCCAGTCCCTGCAATTTTCCTTCTATTTCTCGAATTTGGCTTCCAATGTTCCCAAAATGGGTCTTTTCCCAGAAACGAAGACCTTCTCTACACTTATCCATTTTTTGATTTAAATTGTCTGCAGTCGTGCCCCCCCTGGTTTTTCCATGCATGTTTTATAACATCTTGGCATGATTCATCCGAAAAGCCACATCGTTTGAACGAAAAAAACATTTCCGCATTTTCCCCCTCGATTCCCCATCAAGCGTTTTCTCGACGTAATGAGGACAGGACAATGGTCGATCTATGCCTCGAGAAGGTGTTGCACACGGTAATAAAGCCACCCGGGTCATTACAAGGCATCAATCTAATCTTTCCTGAATATTAGCTTCGCCTCCTTGGTCGCTTTGACCAGGTAAACGAAAATCCATTATAGCCTGGTCGTCCAAATTTGTTCTTTGAATCGCGTCATGAAAAGCGTCCATCTTTGTCTGTTCACGAACTCGCCCGCCAATCTTCTCAAAATTATAAAGAATCTCATTGAAGTCGCCTAGACAGAGACATTCCGAATGTGGTGCCTGACTAAGTTCATCAATAAGATTCCAAGTACGGTATTTAAGATCTTCCTCCGGCCATTCGTAAATCCCTGAAAATCTCCACTTCTTGTCGCCAACTATCCACCCGTCTATGTGGTGCAAAGAGTTCGAGATGAGTGAAACTCAAATGTTTCTTTCCACCATAAGTTTGAGCCCACCACGACGGCCTCCGTTTGCCCTATCGCATTTTACAACATGAACACCTTTATAATCCGTGTTTTTCACAATATCCTCTACTTCTAGCTGACTAAGTTTGGTTTCCATCAAAAACACAAACGCGGGATCTTGCAAATTAATTTTCTTTTTTAGCGCACTAACTGCCCGTGGGTTCCCAAGCCCACAACAGTTCCAGCTGAGGCAACTCATTGTCCCCGGTGGGACTGCTCCTTTGCAGCCTCCGCCGATAATACAAAATTAGTGGGTATCTCGAATAAGCCATGTTCTTTCGAACGCTTAGTTCTCTCATTTTTCAATTTCAATATGTCATCAGGTAGAATGTCACGTTTTGAGGGGGTAAGGAAATGGGTGGTTTTTTTTGTGGGTTTGCGATTTTTGAGTCGTGTCCAGCTGTTGGTTGGTTTTGTGTGGCTAGAAGAAGAGTGTGGTGTAGTATGGTTCGTTAGTTTACTGGAGGGGGTCGAGTTTAGGGTGGGGTGGTTGGGTTGAAGTGGTATGGTCACTTTTTGGGTGGGGCTTGGTTGTTTTTGGTTATATGTGGGCTGAAGAGGTCGGGCTGGGGGGTGGCCGTGTAGAGGACAATAGCTGAAGATGTTTTTTCCGTGGTGGTTGTCGGTTGGGGTGGGTGATTTGGTTCATTTATTAAGTTTAGTGGGGCTACGTGTATAGGGCTTGGTTGTCTTGTAAGCGGGTCATTACATGGTGTTATCAGAAGAGCTTGTTTTTGTGGGTGAGGAGAAGCGGAGTGATGTTGTCAGGGATAAGGATTCAAGGGAATGGTATAAGTGGGCTTTGGAGGGGCTTGTGTTCTCTTGTTCAGGTCTGGAAGTAGGGTTGTTTGAGGGTGTTATTTTTTTGATTGGTTGGATAGGTGAAGTGATGGAGTTAATAGGGGAGATGGGGCGTTGCATGGAGGCTGAGGGTGTGGAATCATTGCCGAATAGGTTACGGGTAGTATGGTTTTTAGCCAAGAAGTTACGTGTCACTGAGTTCCGTTTAAGAGGCGAAGCTTTTAGCCATAGATCCATATGTTTCGCAATTACGGAAATAATGCCCAATTCGACCGCAGGAAAACAGTAAATCGGGAGCGATTCGTACTTTAACGGAAGAGTAAAAACTTTCCCTTGCATACGAACTGTGATAACACGAAGGATGGGCTTAGTAATATCCACTAAGATTTTAAACCGTATGAACTTACCGAAGAGGCCCTCCATAGTATTATCAAGCGTATCCAGTTCACCAATTTCCCTAGCCAAAACCCCAGCCGTGTCGTATTCATACACGCCACCGGGACATCACACACCCTGATCCAAAATGCAGCCTTTGTAATCTGTGTTGTTGAGGATTGTTCGTCATCCAATAATTTTTGAACGGCGAACAGGCCCCCGTCGTAGTGCCAAGGCTGATTCGCAAGCACCCAATCCCTATCCATTTCATCCTCAAATCGAAACAGAACTAGGTCTCCACCCCATTCTCGCGCGGTAATTGGGTTTTTTGCCTTCCATGACTTTTTCATAACTTCGGTTAGGTAGAACACTTTCCAAGCTTTATCTGTATACATTTTCCCAACCAAGCAGAAGGTTTTTTCCGGCTGAGTATTCCCATCACCAATAGCAACCGAATCCAGGTCAACCACATCCCCCTCTTTCTCCGTCAATTCCTCCATGTTCCTGTTTGCTAATCGAACCAACTTTGCGAGAGTAGGGCGCCTTGGAGTCGTATCCCTAAAAACACACAAGAAAAACAAATACTTAATGCCAGGCCAAGAAAAAACAAAGCAGGGAAGTAGGAGACGAAACCCTAGACGTAGAAACTCTAACCCAAAAAAGAAAAAAGAGACCCCAACTGATAAAGGAAAAGAAAAAACGAATGACACTGAGACACGGGATAGGTGAGAACAACGGAAAGAGATCGAGATCAAAAACTGTGATAACTCTAACGAGAAGGGCGTGGACTCGAAAGACTCTAACGTGGGATCAAAACTATGACTCAGAGAGAGGTGGTAGGGATGAGGGTAAACACGAAAATAAAGGAAGAGACACCGGACGGGCACACAACCCCAAGCGGTTGAACGGGAAGGAAACCCTAACAAAACCCTAAGAGGTGATTAGACTCCTTCACGAGAGGAGAACTTTTCTACATATACATTAATTATGTTATTAGTTTATGATGTTTTTTAGGGCATATGACTCCAAACTAAGGTTTCTAAATTAGTTGAAGTCTTCGTCTCTCAAAACTGGAAGTCTTCAGTACTGGGAACTTGTATGCAACACGAGCAAATGTTAGACGGATCATGGGGTTGTCCCAGGAAGGTCCTCCGACGCTCAAGTCAGCACGCTGACCAAGAGAGCATAATAGACATCAACGAATATTGAATATGAATTAATTGAAATTATAACAAACTATCTTACAAATGAACCGGGGGCCTTTATATACCTGGGTAGCGGCCCTCATAGGCCGCGTAGGAGAAAATGGCTTGTGGGCCGGATCCAAATCCCGTGGGTCGAATTGTTCCATCTGTAGCTCACTAATTAATAGACAATTAATGAGATTAAATCAATATATATATATATATATATATATATATATATATATTAATAATAAAATAACATTTTTTTCCCAACAGTTTGTGATGAAATTAAAATAGGAGAGAGATAAAACAATATTTACACAAGAGGATCAACCTGCCTTCCCTATATATACCTTCTTGACAGAATTTGTTACTATTACTAAGTTTTGTTTTTACAATATCACGAGAACTCAATACAATGGATCTGTTAATAATAATTTCACACTTATTTTGAAAAAAAATTGTTTCAGTTAAAATTCCTTCTTATAGCAGTTCATATGGGTAGTGGCAAAATTGCAAAATTGGTCCTCAGTTTAGGGGCTGTCAAAATTGGTCTTGTTCATTTTCAAATTTTTAATTTTATTCTCTATGTTTTAAAATTGCTCAATTTTAGTCATATTGTCACCAGAATGTTGGAAAACTACCGAAAATTGATATGTGAATCACACGTGATCCTCTAAATGGATTTTTGTTTTATTTTCCGGCTATTTTTGGGTGGCATCATAGGCAAAAACACATTCATCCAAAAATTGATGATATTGATATATATATATCATAAATGCCACCCAAAAATAGTCGAAAGTCAAAAATCCTCAATATCGTTAATCACGTGTTAGTTTCGATTTTTGGTGATTTTGCAACATTTCGTCGACAATAAGACTGAAATTCAGCAATTTTGAAATTTGAAGACCAAATTAATAATAATAATAATAATAATAATAATAATAATAATAATAATAATTGAAACGAACTGGACCAATTTTGACAGTCTCCCCAAGTTACCGGAAAATTTTGCAAATCTGTCTAAGGATATTAGTCTATTATTTCCCTGAAATTGTGGATTCTTAATCTCAACTCAAAATTTTCAGATGGGTTTGGTAATTCATTCAGTGGGCGTTGAGCGTGATTGAGCAACCAAAGGTTTTGGTGAGACAGACGTAACTCATTGCTCACCAAACCTAGGTGTGAAATTACTACTTAAGAACACACACTCTTCTTAACCAAATGAGTACATTTTTAAATTTTAGGTATAATTACAAATACACCCTTGAGGTTTGTCCTATTAAAAAAAAAACACAAAGATATTTCAAATTTTAAAAAAATAATCTTAGATTTGATTATGTTTTAAATTAAAAGGGGTAATTGTAATATGTTTATGGCACTACAAAAAACAAGGGAATTCCAACGAAAAAAATCCATTGGTATTATTTCCATTGGAATGATCGATTCAACGAAATTCCAATGGAAAGACACAATTGGTATAATGGTCGTGGAATGACAAAATTCCAATGAAAATTCCTATGGAAAAAATATTCCAACATCCAAATGGTTTTGCTTATCGTTGACTTTTGGAATTTTCCAACGGTATCTTTAACATTGGAATTTCCATTGAAAATTCCAACGATTTTTATTCCTGTGGAATTTTTCGTTGGAATTTGATTGTTTTCTTGTAGTGTAAATGTCGAGGAGGTTTTGAAATATTTTTTGTTTATGAAGGGGAAAATGTAAGACGTAATCAAACCTTAAGAGTGATTTAATAATTTTTAAAATTTTAGGGGGGGGGGGGGTGTTTGTGATTAGCCGGAACCTCAAGCCTTTTTTTTTGTAATTATCCCCAAATTTTATGATAAATTAAACAAAATTTAAGATTTTACCGTGCATCAAATTCATAAATTATGCTTTTATATGTACGAGAATATATCTATTACTTTAAGTACTCCTTTTTTATGATTACTACTAGTTAAAGAATTAAACCATATATAATACCTCTGTTCCAAATCATGTTTCACAAATCATAACACATTCTAATATCATATATAAAATAACGTTATCAATGCATATACGCAACAGTTATTGATATTACATAGAAAATAGAAATATCACGAAAAATAGATGATCCAAATTGATATTAAATGGGTGAAGCATGGATATTACCATTAATTTATACCACCACCCCTCAAACAAAAACACAGAAAATGTGAGAATTTTATTTACAGTTATATATGCATGTAAACCTTTAGATCTCTCTCATTCCCACACACACACAGATATATGAGGTATTATTTGTAGGTCCCAAAAAACACACACACACACAGCGTGCAATAAATCAACACAGACTCCGCATCCGCATCAATAAGTGGTTGTCGCGTGTGAATATTTGGGCACTCATTTACCTTTGTGGGTTTAAACTTATCATCATTGAAATCAAATAAATAAAAATGGATGCAGGGGTTTTTGTAATTTTGTCCATTAGCCAGCTTTATCAAACATTCCTGCCATTTTCAGTATCACCGTTTCCCTAAAATTAGCAACATTCTTCTCTTATTTCTCTGACTTAATCCTAATTTTGTTTCCAATATATGGAGCATAAAGTAACCCCACACTATTTTTTTAACAAAATAATAACTAAGGACTTCTTTCAATTAATTAACTTCTTTTACTTTCGATTGGTTTTTTACATTTAATTTTTTATAACTTATATTTAAAAAAAATTCTGTTATAAAGAAAAACAATTATATCGTAGATTGTAGATCAAAAGCTCGACTATTGTTTGAATCAAAGAACGCATGAACCATATATAAACTCATGTTAAGTAGTGCTAAAACCTTAACACGTCTTCGTTCATATATATAAAGTTTTCTAAATTAATTATTTGACCATGTAAAGAGTTAATGTACCAGAAAAATTGACTTGTTAATTTGTCAACACAGAATATGCAATGAATGAATGGTCCAAAAAAGATTTAAATTGTGGTATCATTGAAGGTACTTGTTGGGAAATTATTGGAAATGTATAATTATATATGAATATGACCTATATATGTATATCAATGGTCTAGAGTTACCATATATGCTTTTATTCAAGGCTCTGATATTTCAAAATGGCCTAAGTTCTAAGTCTAACTTTCATCACCAAAACTTAATTATGTTTCTTTTCTTGAAAAAAATTCCATGAAAATTTTATTATTGGTTAAAAATTGCTTCAATTATTTTTAGGTCTTGTATGGATGTATTTCCAAGTCCAATTTTTAGTTTCTAATGTTGGAAAATGATTTTTCAAACTTTATTGATTTTCGTGTGAAAATTGAGAATATGTATGGTTTGTTGTCTGAATTTCTGTTTAAAATTGAAAATATGTTTGATTATAGCTTTTTGAATGTACTTTTGATATATGTTTGCG
This sequence comes from Rehmannia glutinosa, assembly GCA_016081115.2. Lineage (NCBI taxonomy): Eukaryota > Viridiplantae > Streptophyta > Magnoliopsida > Lamiales > Orobanchaceae > Rehmannia > Rehmannia glutinosa. The sequence goes on along the minus strand of JABTTQ020001808.1, from coordinate 135,235 downwards.
TGATTATAGTGTATTTTAACATGAATTTGCGTGAGTATGGTGAAAACTTATTTGGTTGTGTTTTTAAAAGAAGGTCTCTATAAAAAGTGAAAACTGGAAATGAACTTCATAGGACCGTAAATCGAATCGAGCTCGAACGAACGAGGGTTATTTGTGTTCGTTCGTTTATATTAAAAGGTTATTTGTACATGTTCACGAACGATTTACGAACATGCTCATTAATTGTGCATGAACAACTATATGAACATGTGTATAAAAAAGTTAAATACACCTTGTTCATGAACATTCAACTCATATAAATGAACATTATGATGCTTGCAAATGTAAATAGGTTGTAACATTAAACTAAAATAAGCTTATTTTTCATAATAAAGTATGAATATTAAGCAGTAAATGTATAATTAATAATTAAAAAATAAATAATAAACAAATATCAAACGGACACTAAATGAACATGTTAAGTGAATGGTTCATGAACATAAACGAACAAATTTCCTTGTTCATTTATGTGCATTAACCTTAATAAACGAACATAAACGAACGGTAATCGAGCTCGTTCACGAACTATTTGTCGAAAGCTCTATTGGTTTACTGATCCTAGAACTTCGTTTCCACTAAAATTTTCTAAACAAACATACTCATTTCTGGAATAGTTTTGAAAACTAATCTTGAAAACACAACTATTTATCTTTGACTAATTAAATATTGGTTGAATATAACATGTGCTATCCAAAATTTTTTTTTTTTTCATATGTAGAATATATATTCGTTCTTTAACATTAAAAAATGAAAAATGAAAATCATTATTGTAAATCAGATCACTTATATAAAGGGTGCAACTATTATTTGAAAAAACAAATTTGGCAAGTATGCCAATGAAACTTTCCGACAGTCGAATCGTAAAACTATAGAGCTAAAATATGTACAAGATATTGAAAAACTTAAAAAACCAATTGCAAAATCTTAGCAAAAAACGGAGAAATAATGAATGTATATACGTGACCAATGTAGCTATTCAATTATTATATTTATGAAATATGTGAATTGTGAGTTGTCATACATTGATTAATAAGAGGAAAGAAGTATGATTTATGTTGGGGGCAAAAACGATTTATAATATATAAATCGATTTATATATTAATTCAATATTAATTGTCCAATGAGCTCTTAATGGAATAACCAGGTCAAAAGGAGTTAGGGTCGCCCATTGGCGATTTATCCTATGTGGCGCCTGAGCCCACTACTCGAGGTATAAAAATGTTCATCCTCTTTATTTGTAAGTACATTCTCTCATAATTACTCTTACGCATTTAATGCGATTCGTTTCTTGTCTTATTCTCTCTCGATCATCGTGTGCTTACTTGAGCGTCGGAGGGGCCTCCCGGGACAACCCCGCGCCCTCTAACATTTGCGTGTGTGCGGGAAAGTTCCCGTCCAGAAGAACTTCCCGGCTCCGGGAGAAGAATACTTGAAGACTTCCTCCGGGAATAAGGATTTTATCGAAAAGCTTACCTTTGGAGTCATCTACCATAAAAAAAGATCATTTGGGCGCCGTCATGGGAAATAGTCCAAGCACACGAGGATGCGAACCGATCTCAAGCATGTGAAGCTGGATCTCAAGCTGCTGGCAGCAGAGCTAGAGATCAGCAAGAGGAAAGGCCATCAAGAAGACAGGAGGCCAGCTACATCTCCACCGAAGGCGCCGCCTCTCCCGAAAGAAGAAAGGGCCACCGCTGCACAGAAGAAGGGTTACGCCCCCGAAGAAGTTCGCGACACTGGGAGCATTACAAGCTCTGTTGGACGGTCACCGAAATGCTCTAAAGCATCAAGCTACGGCCGAGCCGCGAGAGATCGCCGCCGGCTCGCCACCACTTAAGACCTTCTCTGGAAGGTCAATGAAGAAGAGATGAGGGATGATGCAAGAATCGTGAAGAGCCACCACTAGCTGAAGAATCCCAAGCTACTACCTATGGAGCCAGGATTCAGCAAGAAGAACTATTACATTGAAGATGGGAGGCCAGCCTACTCCTTCGAGAGGGGCGCCACCTCCTCCTCCTAGGAGGGGCTCTGCCTGCTGAAGAAGTTCGCTTGACGCAAAGAGCCCTCCAAGCCTTGCTCGAAGAAGCTTCCCGAGCTGCTTCGCAGAATCATGCTGCGGCGGGAGCCACGAGGAGACCTCCCTCAAGCTCCGCGAGATATTGATCAAGACCTCGGCTTTCGGGAAAAAGATAAAAGAAAGGAAGGACTTGGAGAAGATCAAGGAGACCAGCACGCTCCCGCTGCGAGAGAAGCTGGAAATAGAGCCCAACATTCGCAAGTCCACACTCACAAGCCTGCAGAAGAGTTATAGGTGGTACACATTATCCAAGCCAACTCGCGGACCATCGCTATTGGGAGGAAGTTCATTGGCCCCTGCAATCCTGGCCAAGCCATTGCCATTGGGAGCACCTAGACAAACTCCATGTGAAGGTAGATCTCTACAACATAATGGATGCTTCCGATTGTAAAGTGTCTGGACAACTCTGGCCAAGGGCACTAACTTAGGTTGATTAGCTCCCAGTTGGATCAATCAATGGGATGAACAAGCTCACTACTGTCTTCACACGACAACTCTCCGTCAGCAGGAAATATCTAGAGATCACTTTGCTCATCCTTTTCAAGTAAAATAAACGAAGGAGAGATTCTTGGAAGACTTCATGAAGTGATTCGTGGAAGCCGATTGCTCCAAAGCTGGGAATACCAAGCAAGAAGGCAAACCGCTGAGAAAACAAGAGGATAGGCCCCTCCTTCCAGAGGGGCACAACAACTCGAAGAGCTTAGGGAGTGCCCTTGCCGGTGGGCGCGCCTTGCCCGCTCAACGGGTACCTTTGCCTGGCTTAAAAGGCACCCTTCCCTAAGTTCCTCCTCTTGAAAGGCTCCACCCACCGAATAAGTTCAATAAACTTGGGAAGCTCTCCTACTCAAAAAAGCTACCCTAACGCTCTAAGACATCAATCCGCTCCTGAGTCGCCCGAAGACATCCTTGAGCTACGCCCGACTCTCAAGACCCCTCATAAGGGCACCCCATCAGTAGTAAGGCTGCGGCAGTGGCCGCATAAAGACCCCCTTGTAAGGGCATCCTGCCGTTGCGGGGCCGCAGGCAGCTAGAATGCATGAAGAATGACCCCACTCGACTAGAACGGAAAAGAGGAACAATGAACTCGAAAATAACCAGGACATCAAGAAACCATCCCGTTGGTGGAAAACAAGCAAACATTGAAGTCCATCAAGGATAGTCACTCCCCTCGCGCTCAGTGAGGATTCAAGAGCCTTTTAGACCCGATCGAAGCACCTCTGGAACAAACAACCCCTTACAGAAGAGCAGAACTCATTAAATTTGATGAACCATCCTCGAATCAAAGAAATCTCAGTATAATATCCATTCATTGGATATAGGCCCTAAGACTATTAAGTTGGTTTTATACCAATGAATCGAGTGTTCTAGACTAGGATTTTGTGTTGTTTTTGCGTGTTTTAGTCATTTGAGTCCAATTTATTTCACTTTGGGTGTCGTGAGGAGTCAATACAGGTTATGGTGGCGAAGGATGATGAAAACGATGAAAAACATGTTTGGAAGGAGGAAATCGCACTTGAAGAAGAGAAAAACAAGCATCACATCACAGCGTATTTGCGATGCTCCATCCCCTGCTGCTGCAGCGGGGATCAAAACTGGCGATCGACTCTCTTTGCTTGCGCGGCAATTGTTGGGGCGCGCGTCCCTGGTGAGTATTTTGGAAATTTATTTTTTTTGAAATTTTGATGGAAGGAGGGGTATACATACAACCAATGACGCACGGGATAAGGTTTCGACATTCTATTGAGCACACGAGATGACTTTGAGTACGGAGAAAGAGTTCCGGATGAGATTCGAAGGCATCTATCTTCTGGAAACAGAGAGGATTCTTTCCTTGATTCTTATGAATTGTTTTTCCACTATCTTTGTTGAACCCTTGAGATGTATAATTACTTTTTCATGAGTTTTGTACATCCATCATGAGCTAAATCTATTTTTCTAGGGAATTTTCAAACTATGTAGGAGCACGAGAAGGACAAGATGAGAAAATAAAATGAATACCATCATTAGTTATTTACAAATTATCATATGTTGCTTGGGTAATGCCTTGTTCAATTTAAGCCCAAAAAGGTGGAACACCACAAAGTAAATCAAGAGAATAACTCAAAGACTCACATCTATTTATGGTCCACTTGTTATCTTTAAATCTCATCTCCATCACTCCCATATCATCAATTGATTTTTTTATGGAACCTCACTTGGTGGGCTAGACTCCCCCACTTGTATTAGGTGCACTTCAAGTGTCGGTGTATCAAGTCCCCCTCCACTAGAAGATATATTTAGGAACATGGGGGTATATATAGTTGTACAACAATTTAAAAATACAAGAATAATCTTTAGTTAAAAAAATAAGAATACTAAATTTGCATCCCCATTTTAAAGAAAACTAATCTTTAACCAGTTGCAATTGTAATTTTTAATTTAATGAATATTAATTTTGTTTTTTATTTTCATATTTTGGGATGCACAATTTTAAATATTATGTGTATTTTTTTTAAATATCTAGCGTACCCCCATTTTCAGAACTCTGAATCTGCCACTGGCAATATATCAAGTCCCCCGAACTCAGATGATTAATGAATTGACATAGTCCCCCGAATTTAACAACTTTTACCCTTATTTTTTAGATTTTTACGCTTCAACATAATTGTGTAATAATTGTACTACAAATATATCCTTGATATTATCTTTTATGGGTTTCCACTTTTATCCTTGAAAATGTGTTAATCCAACTTCAAATCTTGATTTTTTGGCACTATATATCTAGCGATGGAAAAATAACCCACCCGCCCACCCCATGACCTGTGGCGGGTGGGTCTGGGTATCACATCCGCCCTTTGGGTAACCACCCTGCCCGTGGCCGTGTAGTATTTTAATTTTTTATATATATGTAATGGGAATGGTTCAAATGGGACACCCATCCTTATATGAGACAATGGGGATTTATCCAAACCGTTGATATTTTCCAATTGATAGTCCAGATTTAATGGCTGAAAATCAGATTAATAATTAATAATTACAATTACTAGGGGTATAAATTGACAATTTAAGGATAAATATTATAACAACTAATTATGTTTCCTAAAAATTAGGAATGATGTGCACAAATAAGTCAACAAATCCTAGAAATATTATCCTAAAAGAGATCGATAAAAAATGTCTTCCATATCATCCATCAAACTAAATCATCTTAAAACGCTTATCTGTCATTGAAAACTCTAATATTACGAGAGAATTGGGTGAGAAAGATTACACTAATTACGTGTGATGAAGTATCGGTAATTATACAAGAAACGTAAACCAACAATGATGGATTAGACTTGATGAAGAAGAACTTGAACCAGGTATGTAAAAATTAAAATCTTAAATCCGGAAATTACGACGAAGAAGATGATGTCTGAGATACCTTTGAACGGTGCATATATAACTTGTGAGATATTGCATAGATAGTTTTATTTTACTACATATATAGTTATATGTTACTGCATATATGTTGTTTTTTCCATGCATATTCAACGTAATATTCACTTTATGCAAGGTTTAAAGAAAATATTTGTAGATGATATTGTTACAAAAATCAATGGATACTTAATGTATAATTACTTCATAAATAATAAGGTTTCACTACCTATAATCTAAGACTACTTCTACGATCAAGTGCAATAGAATTGAAGCATATTTAATACTGAATCACTGCATAAAAAAGATATTTGTAAATACATAATTTATTTTGTTTGTCGTATAAATAGATATATATTACTTCATGTGTGCTACTTTTTCAATTTATATTCATCATAAAAAAAACATTGATGGAAAATGCGTAAATTACACTGTTAAAATATCAATGCATAATTGTCGTTATGGTCATGCATAAATCATGTGATTTTGCTGTATATAAGTGACAACTACATTGTATGATCCAAAACATTAAAATTGAAGCACATTTAATTTTGTTTTATTGCTTAAATAGCAATATCTACTGATGTAATGTTGGTTCATTGCATAAACTTATTTGGCACAGGCACTGAAGATAATACTATCAGGGAAAGGCTTGTCATATCTCTGGGATCTACAAAATATTCGATTTCTGAAATTAAAGAAAAAATACCACGATTGGGAATGCAATTCGGTACATTGAAAGATGGCATTCTGTTCTATAAGAATTATGGCAAGCACAAAGTTAAAAAGACGTGGAACATGCGGTGAAGTTACAATATATAACAACAGGGCATGCCCCAAACAAACAATGATATCATGATCATACTTTTTTTTTTATTTTCTTTTATAATTCATATAGTTTGAACTATATTAATTTACCTAGCACTAAGTCCATTTTATAAATCGTAGTGATTACATTATATGTGAAAAAGTTTGTTGCATGTTGTGCTATATATGCAGAATATTTATACTTGATGCAACAAATGTACACTAATCATATATCCATTTAACTAACTATGCATTAGTTTACAATTAGTAAACATACCGATACATCAAACCAACTAAATATGCACTAAGTTCAGGTTAACTATGCACAAAAAAAGTATTGATATACGTAATAATATACCTAACTATGCATATTCAAACTAAGTGTGCATTAAAAAAAAGCTTAACTATGTAATAAATTTTAAAACAAATATTGCATTCATATAATACGTTTACTGCTTATTTATGATATCAATGATGCATAAATAACAACACATCATATTTCTAAATAAAATTATCAACTATAAAATAATAAAAATCCCTGAAAAAATAAGTCAATCAAACTGCTGACAGAAATTACAATATTCAAAATATTTTGCACCTACTAATTACAACTTAATGGGTATCTAAAATTACAATATATTATATGCATCATTTAACACCTCAATGCCTTCAACAAGAGTCTTGAGTGTAGACCTAGTGACAAGCTTGGGAAACGAACCTTTAGGCTTCGTTTTAGCACTATTTGTTCTCTTCACTACCACAACTGCTTTCGTTGCCATCACCATCATTCCACTCATGTCGTCTTTTTTCTCATTATTTTTAGTCATTTATCTTACTACTTGTGCGAAGACCAAACAAATTTACATTGGTAAGCGCAAAATAAAAAAGAGATAATTATTTTTAACCACCCCAACTTTACCCTTTTTTACACTTCACAACCTAGACTTTTATTTTTAACCTTTTGCATCCGAACTACGAAAATAATTACTCTTTGCAACTTTTGGACCATTTTGCCCCTAGGATTTAATTCTTTAATAACAATAGTTCTAGTTATCCCTTTAAACTCTAATTTGTTGCGATTGCTCCATAAGGATAAATATATTGCATTATACGATAATCAAAAAGTTTTCACTCCCTAATCAATTTGTTTTTCGGGTTTTTAGAAATAAGAACTCGATTTTTCTCAGAACTTGTTTTGTTCGTGGCATTGTTACACCTACTTAGATCCGATCTCTATTCGAGGGTTTTAAATGGATCATGTCGGGTTTCGACTATAAACTCAACAAGACATACTTCAATCAAGATCTTATTTCAAGTTTTTATCCGTATACAAATTGGGTCTTTAGACAAAATGAAAATAGTCCATTACGACCATATCGGGCCCAACATGCTTCCGTAAAATTAATAAATCCCTTAAAATTCATACCTCTTTTGACCGAAACAACACCGGGTTAAGTGGTTCGCAACGCCACCCCGATCGGAAAATTATCGCCCCGGATCGTTTGACGAACAACTCCTCACTTGTTCAACCTCACCCTCGGGAAGATGATCTCGCAAGTTATCCGAATCCTTCGAAAACCGCTCAAAGCCACGACCTTGGTTCGTTTCCTACTCCAAGGCGTAAAGTAATTCTTCAAAGGGGATTGATCAATAGTACATCATGAACACATGTTGAACAAACAACCTTTATTTTATTAAGAACTTAAAGAAAATTTATTACATTAGTAATCTCCTTTTGGGAGGAGAATACTTGTTTAGCCTCTCATGTATGAGGCTTGCACTCGAAAATACATAAAACTTAAAAACTAAAACACTCAAAATATTACAAATTTTTCACTCAGTTTTATTGTAAGAAAACTAAGGAAAATGTTCGATGTCCTCGAACTTCCTTCAAATCCTGCATTTTATAGAGGTAAGTCCAGGACTTCAAAGGCGGACTTCAAATCTTGGCGATATATATGACGTCACTTCTTACGTCATATCCCACATTATTGCCTCGCCCGGTGGTTTTCTTTTTCTCCCGCGTGACTCGGCCCATGTGATGTTTGTCGGGAATCTTTTAAAAATTTGGTTTACGCGGTCCCCGAGGATAACGCGTTTTGTGAGTGGGCCATTATCCTTTCCAGTGCATGATCTTGTCGGTCGGGTTTGGGTGGAATCCTTTCCCAAACTCGGGTTCCTTTTGTTCGGGCATGCTTGTGATCCGGTCGACCCAACGGCCAACATGCGCCATGTTATAGAATTTCCGGTAAGTTTCTTTGCTTGCGGAATCTTGTTTTCCCGCAGAGAATTCTTCTTTTGGTCTCGAAGAGTTCTTACGCAAACCCCGTGGTTGATCCAAATCATCGAATTCAAGAGGAAAGATCCATTCGCCGACTGAAGAACTTGAATGGATATTTGACTTTGTCCATTTCGATTAGACAAACCCAAAGACCCCATGCTCGTCGGGTAGAAGCTTCGTCTTGAAAAATGCTCCTACTAACATCGGTCCTTCTTCCGATGAAGTTTGCTTAATATATTTTAAAGCATTTCCATCCGGTCTTCTTAGCTTGATGAAATGAAAAGCTTCATTAAAGCCTTTCTTCGTTGGTTCAGGAGCTGCACTGATAAAATACAATTCCAAAATATCACCTCTGGCCAAGTGTGGATTATTGGCCCAGGTCTCGAAATCGCTTCCCCAATCCATTTCGGTAATTTTGAAATTTCTGGGAATCCTGGTGACACGGTATAGATTGAAGCTAAAGCTCCAAAAGTATACCATTCCCGTACTTCATTTGGATGACTTCCTGGTTTCATCCAAACTGCGGGATACTTGCCGAGATATCAACCATTATTTTTAAGGTTAATACCTTGTCTTGTAACTAGTTTCTCCCATTGCCTCGATATACCCGCATAGGAGAAATCTTAATCTCGTCGGTTTGAACCTTAGATTTGCTTTGGGGTCAGGCCTAAGATTCAACTCTCCCTCTTTTACCCCAGGAGGTCTTTGGGTTGACTTGAAGACTCGGGTTGTGACACGGAGCTTCAACATTAAGTTCTGATTTGTACACCTCGGGGATGCATCACTGCAACACTTGTGATTATGGTACTTGAATCCATAACCTCCGGGTTAGAGCCCCGTACTCTCTCGGCCCCTTTTTGCACCGAAGGAGATGCGGCTGGAAGAGAGGCCCTTGCGATCTAAGAACAATTGTCCTTGAGCGAATTGGCATGCTCGTATTTGACTAGAAACGGAGTTCCTGGTCACTGTTGAAATCGTCCGGCAACTTCGCATTGAGACATAACGTCCCAAAATCTCGTTCTAGACTCTCCAGGTTTTCCCGAGATGTCTTACTCGTTTAAGGACACTCAAATCACGCAACGCGTCCTTCCATCTCGTGTCAAGAAATGCGCAAGAATATTTTCATGAGATTTTATAATGACAATATCATAATCATAATATTGACATTCACTTGCCATCTAAGTAATCGAGCCTTTTCTCGGTTTTGATTCAATTTTATTTTTCGGAAAAGCCTTGACACTTGAATTATCAATTTTTAAAGTAAACTTTTTAGCCAAAAAATAGAGGCCATTTTTTAAAAGCCTTTCATTGCAAAGAATTCTTTCTCGTTAATATGCCACCGAGTTGCTTCACTAGGTGTGAATAAACCATCGCAATATCTGCATGGCACTTCTTCATTTGGTGTGACCTTAGTAAGAATCCGCCCACCAATCATCACTGGCATCTGTGTAAAGAACAGTTCATCCTCGTCTTAGGGAATCGCAAGTTTTGGAAGCTTTTTACAAACTTCTTTAAGTTGCTTAATTCCTTCTTGATGTTCATCTTCCCATTTGAATCTGCATCTTTTTTTTAAGTAATGGGCTAAACACCTTCTGTAGTATGCTAGATTGTTAATAAACATTCCAGAAAAAAATTAACAACTCCCAAAAACTCAAGTCGCTTCTTGTCTTTAAGTGTCCTCCGGAAATCCTGTATCTTTTCCACAATATGATTACTAGAATAATTCCCGTTCATCGATTTCAATTCGAGGAATTCAATCTGTCTTGTTGCGATTACCGCCTTTTTTTCCGAAAGCACTAATCCTTCTTTGTGACAAACATCTGAAAATATTTCCAAATGTTTGAGATGCTCCTTCATGTTCTTTGATGCGATTAGAATGTCGTCGATATATACGAACATGAAACTGAAATAATCTTTGAAAAGATTATCCATTTTTCTTTGATATATCTGGGGTGCGTTAGCCAATCCCATAGGCATCACGTTCCAAATATAGTGTCCCTGTGGTGTAGAGAAAGCTGTAAACTTCTTACTTTCTTCCTCCATCTTAATCTGGTAGAATCCAGACTTGCAATCGAACTTTGAGAATATCTTGGCACCTTTGATACGATTAACCGGATGTTCTCTGCTTGGATATAGTATCCGTCGAACTCTAAAATGTTATTAATCCCTTTGTAATTAATAACAAGTCTTCGCTTTCCTCTTTTGATTTCTCCATGGTTTCGACTAAGAACCCTGGATCTGTCTTTGTATGGAGAAACTCCTGGTGAAATTAACTTAAGGTCAAGATGTTCCTTAAGTATCTTACGCATATCCTCACGATCCTCCTGGTTCATAAGGATTGGTTTGAATCTTACGAACTCGTACTCCTTTCCAGTTTAACCTTTAAGGATGCTTTAAGCTCGTTCTTATCCCACCAAGCCAAAGGATCTTCATTGTAATTCCTTTGGATCTTCTTCTTGATATCCTCGAGTGATATTTGTTCCTCTATGGTTACATCACTCGTGGATTCTCCATTAGACTCATCCATAATTCTCGCAATGGCTTCGGGTGACTCGTTCTTCTCCTTGTACTGCGAATGAATACAAGTTATTATCCCATATCTTCCGATCCTTCGGATGGAACCAAATTGTCTATAGGATAATAAAGCTTCACCAAATTTCCTTCGATCCGCCATTTTTGGATTACGAAGTTTGGCTTCATCACCACGCTTGCTGCGCGAAAATTAATGGGCATTTTTACGTAAAATGCTTCCCAGATCTCACGGACAATAATCTTATGATCACAAGGTTGTGAAAAATAAGTCTTCTCGTCTCGTTCTCTTGTGTAAAACGCTTGAATGTTTGTAGGAAATTGTTTCCTAGCAAAATATCTCGCACTTTGTATCATGGAAATAGATTGGTGGCGTTTTTACTTTGTACCATGGGTCTTGCTGCGCCTCCGATCATGATTTACGCTTGTTTAATTCCCTTATTAAGGATAAGAATCCTCTTAGAGAAATCTCTTCCTGCAATAGCTGGTAAATCTTCTCCAATTTCTTTAGGAAAAACATCCGGCTTTGCGAGTACATATTCCTAAGACTGAATCAATATAGGCGTGAAATACTCGGCTTTGTATTCGACATATAACATTCCAATAGAAATGTATATGGAGAATGGACTAGTGGTCATCGATTACGTATCTTTGATTCGCCACTGTGAACTCCATTCCGTCTTGTAATCTTTCCCAAGGTTTATGATCCTCAAGAAATTCAATTCCCGGTATTAATTGTTCGGGATTTTCCCCGCAACTCTGTGATAGTAAGCTCAATTTCTCCTATCTTGAGGCTTCCTTGATACCTTCCAACGATTGGTTGTTGGAGATAATATAGAACATCACAAGGAAAAATGTTATCCTTTTGAGTGATGTCGAATATTACTTCAACCTCTCGCCATCCTTCGGACCTTTCGGTTCTCCTGCTTTTTTAAAAACATCGGGGATGCGCCGAATGTACTTGGTCTCCTTTCTTCCCAACGGCTACTACTCACCATTCTGTCTTCTTTGGAAAGACATCCTTCTGGCTCAACTCGAGACTCCGACTTTTGTTGAAGATCTGGTTGATCTTGAATTATCATATCAATCTCCTTAATAGTTGGAGATTCAATGATTTCTCGTAACACCACCCTGGCAAAGTCCTCAAAGATTCTTGGGACTTCAATAAATTCCTTTCTCAAGAATACTTGAATGATGGGTATTCGAGAGAGCATAAGAAATCTTGTATGTGATCGAGTAAGGCTGTTTCCTTCTTTCATCAAATCGACTCTTTTGAAATCTTGATGAAGGGTTAGGACTCTACTAAAGTCTCGATCTCCCAAATTGTATGCAATTCTTGGATAGACATTGAATGCTAATTTTCCCGCATACAAATTTCTGTGACCGCTCCAAGGCATGAATCCTTGAGATGTGAGATTCGCTTGTCAAAAATTGCAAGATTGAGTGGCGAATCTATTCATTCTTTGAATGTTGCCTTAATAATGACTCTTATGGCTCCAATGTGAATCCATGAGAGTGTATTAGCAACTTCTCTTTTAACTCGCTTTTGATCTCTGTATTTCTCTAATAGGGACCAATCGCATCTCGATCGGTTACCTAGTGAACTCCATCGGAATGGCAAGTTCTCCGTTGTTACCCTGTGAATAATTTGGTGTTTTATGTTACGAAACCCAATCTTATCCAATGCTTTTTCCATAGCTCCGATTGTAAATCCATCATAAACTTGAAGCTTTGGATCTTCCTTCATGATTCTCATAAGAGTTTTATGAGAAACCGTCGTGTGAGAGAGGAATCCCGACATATCCTCCCGACCGTTTGTTGAAGAATTTCTTCTTCACTCGATTAAAGCTCGATTCACTTCCATCATCGAAATAGATCTCTTCTTCATAGATGCTTTCATCCGAGGGAATATCCTCAAATTGATACACCGTATTAAATCCACGATAATAAACGAACTTCTTCGATTTACGGTGTGGCCTCGAACTGCGACTCCTCGTTTTTGATTGTCCGGGCAATCCGTTGAGATATGCCCTCTTGCTCGCATGTCCAGCAATTCTGATCTTTGAAACTTTCATTAGCTCTAGTGTGAGCACGCCCGAAAGTTCTTCTCCCTGGATTTATGGGTACTTGCTTGATTAGAACCCGATGAACCCGATAATGAGGCTCTACTCTCCGCTTGATCGGTCTTTGCCCCGATTTATAGCCGGGCTTTTTGTTTTGACGAACCTTCTAGGTCTCCATGAAGACCTGCTTTTTTGTTGTTGCTTCCTCGGCGGTATGGATGGCTTCTCTCCTTCTTCTTCTTGTGCCGCCTTGGTTGACCTCCCACAACTGTTGGGATATCATTATCCACGCAACATAGAGGAACCGCTTTGTTAATTCCTCTTAATCTCTTGTAATTCTGTGCGGAGTCGCTTGATAGCACCATTCGGATAACTTGGCCTTTAGGAAAGACATTTTTAAGCCCACGCTTTCTACTTGACTCCACCCTTGTATTCCCGATAAGCATTTCTCTCCGGGGACTCGGAATTTTGGCAAAGAATAGGCTATGCGCTTCTCTTTCCTCAATCTTAGATTTCCACCGTATTCGGTGAACAACTTGATATATTCGTCAATATGACAAATATCCATAACTTCAAGGCTATAGAGGGCTTGTTTATATTTCTTTCTTTTTCATCCTCTAATCCTTCGAAATAACTTTGTCTTGATGAACTGGATTTTGAATAGTTTTTCCATACCATCGACAATTCCCTTAAGTGATTCCCCCGATGTGACCGAACTCTTCGTACTAGCATCGGTCATATCCCGAGCAATCTTCACCGATCCTTCAAGACTCATTTCAAGGAGTAAAATGAATGAATCCTTTGTAAGATCGAGGTTCATCTTTGAAATTCTCATAGTCAAGCCCATTCATCAATGAGAACTTCTCTTTTTTTAAAATCAGGATGTCCAGTTTTAACATCAACCCATACGGATGTATTGGGTCGAGGTGCGATCTTCCATAAGGCGTCGATAAACATTCGGCCTTCCGGTAGGTTGTGCAGTTCTCCGCAAGAGGGTTTCGACCTCCGTCCCGAAAGTGGATCACTCCCCGTCGTGAAATCCCGGCATGTGGCATCCTCTCGTCCCGAGCTCCATGATGTGAACCCGTACTTTCTTCGACGTTAGGATTAATCGGGTGGCGGTGGTGGTGGAATTGGTCTACCTTGTGGGTCATAGGTAACCAAAGCGATTCTCACTGCGTTCATCTTTAAATCTACAATACCTAATCCCGCGAAGGATTACGCCAGGTCGTGTAGATCTTTAAGATTCATCTTTTCCATATCCATCTTTTTAATTTTTGATGGATTTCCCTTTGATTAAAGCAATGAGCTTCTCCTCATCCGTCATTTTTCGTATGACTTGGTTGGTTTCCTTTTTGGTGTAAATAGTCTTGTCCCAAAATCAATCGTTTCCTTCCTCCCGATGAACTTGGCACATCCTCCAGGTTCTTGACTCGTTTTTGAATATCACGAAGGAGTTCAAGAGTTTCATTCGATATTTCACCATCGTCTCCATCTGTTCTGGATCTGATGAATATGGCGGTTGCCATAATTACGCACCGTCTTACGGATTTCTCTAAGATCTTCGGAGATCTTAGATTTATCTGAAGTATCTCGTTCCACTCCGGTACTCCATCGGGAATCATTGTTCGATGGGAATTTTCATGAACCGTTTCTTGAAGGTTCATCAAGTGAACATATATAAGTGCAGTTAAGCATCCGAATCGCCATAATATTCTCGCTCGCATTTTGCATTACCTTAAGGTTTCCCACGCTCTCTGCTTGTTCCTTTTCTTCATGTTGGTATTCCCAATATGAAACCTGGTCAAGGTGTTCTTGTGCATACATCGTCAATATTTGATATATGTCTGTAAGGTGTACATCTCGGACATCGGTCCGGATCCATAATCTCGGAGTAAATTCTCCTCACCAATTGTTAATTACATAAATATAATAAATTTAACTAAAAGTTCTTAATAAACCTAGGCTCGATACCATTTTCGTGGATCGCAAGACCTTTGGGAGTAGTCAAAGAAAATGCAATGAAATTTATCGTTCGGGTTGCAAAGTGTAACACTTTAAAGTTTAGAGTGTAAACTACAAACCAACTTTCACGAAACCAGGGGTAAAACCGAATTTTATGCAAAGTGTAAAATTTTGTAAAGTTTAGGTTGCAATTAGTAACTTTTCAAAGTTCGGGTTGCAAAGTGTAAAAACCCGTATAGTTTGGGTTGATTAAAAACGTTATCCCAATAAAAAATGCACATGTTATTTATTCACATTAATATAGAGAAGATTCAAACATTTATATATGCATTATCCATAAATTATGTATGCATCAAATGGTACTAACATTCAAAATAAGAAAAATGTTTACATTACATATGCAATAAAAACTCTCTATTTATACATCAATTAGAAGCTAAATATGCATCATTTAAAACTACAAAAAGCAACGCCTAATTCAGAGTATGCACATTAAAGTAACTACGTATAAAAACACAAATAATTATGCATCGTTCTTGTTGGGTTTGCTATACCGCGGGGCTTAACGCAGCGGAAATTAAAAATTAAAAACATGCATACAATTATACATAAAATAAAAGCCCCAGGTTCTCGTAGCAATTTAACGACCGCGCGTTTATGCAAGCAGTAAAAATCAAGATTTAATAATCTTAACCTTAATAGCTTCCTTTTGAAGAAGATGTAGAAAGAATTTAAATTCCTCACGGTAGGGTAAATCCTAGAATCACGATCTCGCAGAGGTCCAAGTGTCCCTCCTCTAAAGCCAGACCACACGATGGATGGTAGCACCCGGATCATAAACTTCGCTAGTAATTTATAACCTGTTTCAATGTTCAATCTCAAATTTGAAGACGTCTACGATTTTTTAAAGCCAATCCACATGATGGATGGTAGCACCAAGGGGTAGACGTTTTTCTTAGAGAGAAGACGTCTACAATTTTTTTATCTATTTTGTATCCGTTATTCTTCTACTGATTGTTAAAGATACTTATATGATACATCCAATGTTCATAAAAGTGTCAAGATTCAAAACTTAAAATAAGTAGAAGAATATTATAGAATAATCTCAATTGATCCTACGATATCTTGCCATATCCGAATAACCCTTATCCGGATATTCACAAGAAAATCCCTCCATCTTTTTCTTTCTTTCAAATTAGCCAGATGGGTCTATCCTTATGGGCTTAATTAAATATTGAATTGGACATTTAATTAAAAAGGTCCATCAATTAATTTCAATTAATTAATCTAACCCATATTTAATTAATTTTATCAAATCAATTCCATCTAGCCCAAATAAATAATCCAATATATTTAACTATTAAATATTGTCTTTCATTAATTGATCTTATCAGTTAAATATTTTTTACTCCAAAGACTTCCTAATCTAATTAGGTCTAATTAAATAATCTAATTATGTAATTTAATTTTTAATTTAATCATTGAATTAAAATCAAGCCACAATTAATTAATCTCTATCAATTAATTGTAGCAAACCCTTTGGACTATTTTTGATTGAAGAAATGATACCAACCATTTTGTGCGTGACCCTTTATGTTCACAACTAATGCTAGCAGTAGGCTTACAACTTTTGTAACTTACGAATAATAATTATTCAATTAATTAATCCAATTAATTAATACGTTTTGAAATTAACTCTTTAATTCGAAAAACCTACAAATTATGGGAACATCTAGCAAGTAGCATGATCGTCTAGCAATAAGTGAAATAGCGAGTAAACATATTTCAATTGCAGTTGCATACACGTACGGTCCTTTCGACATCTAATCTCCCGATTAAATCTTGGACATGGATTATAAGTCGAAACTCACTTGATTTAATAACTGTGGTTCCATTTCAAGTTATAGTGATTTCTTTATAAATCAATATTCATCATACCTTGGCCAAGGTCTTTAAATCACGAACTATAAAAACACAGGAGATTCACTTGTCAATAAACAAGTAGCGAATTCTATGTTGGCCACTGATTAACCTCCATGTACATCAGTGCAACATCCAAAATATCCCCTTTATGATTGTCAAGCAATCGGAAGATAAATCAAAATATTACAGGATGTATACAAGGCTACTATCGTGCCTCAAGTCTAAGGACTAATCATGTACTATCGCAATGTGAAAATTATTAATTCGACAATAAGTATTCCGGTTAAGAATTTCCATTGGATCATGTTCAGTGTACTTGTTCTCTAACAGGCACCCACATATATGCATTTGCATCGCAATGGTAATATTAATGGAATGCAACATCCTCATCATACGAGCATCCATCATATGCACAAATCTTGTTGGGCTCATCAATGTCCTATCTTGACAAGCCCATTGACGTGGAACTAATTTAAGACCAAAACCTTAGAGACATGTTCCATGATCACCATCAAATGCACGACCATGTCCCATAGCTTAATATGGTCTAAGGACTTTATCAAACTCACAATTAATAGTATTAAAAGCAAAACAAATAATAAAGAAATGCCTTTGTTAATATGATTCTCAATAAAATTATCTTTACAAGTAGAATAAACTCCAATCTAATTGGAGCGTCGGCCATCCTACTTTAACAGTTCTAACCCTATATTAGCATTACATAAACACTTAATAACATTTACTCCCATCCACCAACTCAATTTAACAAACACCATCATCTTCACCGGGACACTATATAAACCCTAAATTAATACTGCAAACTTGCACAGACACAGTAATACGAAAAAACACATAAGCAATAGCCAAACCTACTCTTAAAAAAACTCTAATAATAAAAAAACCTAATTTAACAGTCTTATATTGAAATGTGCAAAACAAACTTGCTTTCCTATTGTTCACGATGATTAACACATGCGGATTTCAGTACCTCCTTCAAATTTATGCTACGGTTTCAGAGTGAGAAGATGAAACAAAATTTTTACGTTGCAAATCAATGACCAACAATCTCGAACTGACGATTTCAAACTGAGAAGATAAAGAGACCAACAATTTTACTTGACAAATCAATGAAAATTCAATTGAAGGAAGAGAGAAAAATATGTGTAAAAATTGTAAAGGAAATTGGCCTAATAAAGTGGCATAATTGGAGAGGAATCCGGATTTTTCTATAATTAAAAAAAATCGCCTACTAGTATAATTACTATCATACGCTTATTGAAATAAAATTAACGAGAAAATAGTAGAGAAACATGATAAATCACAACCCTCTAAAAAGTCCAATCAATTGTTAGGATAAGTCCCTACGGTCTCACCCTAGGGCATTGGTCTCATTTGAACCAATTCCTATATTTGATATATATTTACATGTATATTATATAAGATAATGTAGTTTAACACATATAATAATAACTTTTATAAATAATATGCTTTTATAATACAAAATATAAGATAAAAAAATTATCAATAATATAAAATACAAGATAAATATTAAAATAATAAAATTATATTTAGAACGGGTCGACCCGTCCCGCCCCGTGAGATAGATGGTACGAGTCTGGGTATGGAAATACCCGCCCCGCCCATTGCCATCTCTATAATACCACAAATCAATTACACTTGATTCAAATTTTAGTCTCATGACGAATTATAATTTGGCCACGTATCCTATACAAGTTAAATTTAATTTTGTGACAATTTCGTCCTATTATACCATTTTCAATGGAAATAAATACAATCACCACAAAATTTCACCATTTATGGTACAAATTATTACATTTTGTTCCTTAGTGAGAAGAAAAAACGAAAAAAAGGTAAAGTTTGATTGTTACAAAAATATTTAGTCAAGAAAATTTCACTGTTTCAATTATATGTGATGTGGACCAACTTTATTTCTCTGGCATGCAAATTATAGTCCTTGGAGCATACACAACGGTGATACAGTTCTTTCAAATATTTGTAAACTCATTAATCCTGTAGCAAGGCGGAGCCAGGGGTGGGCGTCTGAAAAAATGGGGTTGGCGGGATAGAAAATCCAAGAAAAATTAATACAAATTATAACTAATTTTTTTTTTTTTTAAAAATCCTCACTAAATTTTTTTTTAAAAAAAAATGGGCTGGGCGGGGCAGGGCCTGGCCCAGACCGGCCCACTGTCTCCGCCGGTGTCTGTAGACTCATTACTCCACGTCATCAATTAATTATAATATCTCATACCCCACAATTAAATATCCCAACAACCACATATTTACGTGGCCTACTGTCATTTCATTGATATTTATTTATATTTATATTATAATGAAATCATTTACTATTTTTGAAGTTGTATCTTTATTTTAATTAATTTCATTTATAATTTTTTTCGTTAATATTTTTCATTTAATGTGTTTAATTTTGAAGTTATATACATATTTTGGAAAATATGTAGTACAATTAATATAATATTTAAATTGTATTCTTATAAATTCAACCGGTATTCATTTAGTAGATGTTGCACAAAAAAATAAACATATATATAGGCAAAAATAGAATAATATAGGCCAATAACATTTACAATATATGGGCAAACTAAAAAAAAAGAAATTGAAAAACTAATTTCTAAATGCAAAACGGCTGCAAGAATTAAAAACATTTCTTATTAAAAAAAAAAACAAATGCAAAAGAGTGAAAACCATGCGCAGCGGGTGGTGGAGTCAAGATTTCTGCCTTCCCACTCGCACGTGGCACCAAGCACAAGTCCTTTTCTCCAGGGTGGACTCACGCCTAAGTGCAAGTCGTGTCTTTTTGTTTTCTCACTCAAATATTCGGATATATACTAAGCTCACAACTCAGCAAAATATTTCACCCACACTGGTGGTGAAAAGAAATGTTAATATTTGGAGAAATATCTCTTACAAATGTCTCCTATTTTGGGTGCCCTTATACATATGACACGTAGTCCAACTATTCACACTTGTGAATTTGTCACTTACTAAAATCATAATTAAAAGTAAACATTTGTTTTTTTTTTTCAAATTATATCGTTTTCTTTAAGTTTTGATCATTTAAATTGATCATCAACTTGAAGTTAAATATTTTATATTTATAAGAACAAACTAATTGAACTTTGTTCGATAATATCTCATAATGCAATAGACTTTAAGTCATTGAGATTTTATTTTGATTTGTGGTGGATTTCAACTCAATTCATTTTATACGAAGTGATTTAAAATAAGGGATAATTTTACTTTTGATACCTAAACTTTACCACCTTTTTGCTTTTGATACCCAATGTTCCAACTTAATCGGTTTGATCCCAACATTTTTCATGTTAATCAACTTAACTACAAATCGTTATCTTTCTGTTAAAACTTAACGTTTTACCTGTTGGAGCGGGTGAGACTCGGTAAAAAGAGAAAAAAATGTGTTTGTGCATAAATAGAATGTTAAGCCAAGCTCAAAATCGATTTTTAAGAAGAAAAATGTAAAAGTGGAAGGAAATGAAGATTCCACTCCAAGCTCTTCAAGTATATTAATGGGCAAATCTTCAAATTCACCTCATCATCGTGCTCCATGTTTCAAATTTGTGAGTGAGATAGTTTTTGCCTTCTGAGCATCGAACCCATGTGCAAAACTAAAGGACTCCTTCATGACTCTCTTTTTTGCATGTTTTTGGCATGGACAAGAGGTACTAGTTTATTCCCGCTTACTCTGACGAAGATTCGAGCAGAATCCCCTGCTCTCCAGAGTCTTGAATATTCCTCCAAACCTGGCCTCGATGAACAAGAGTTTTAGGATGAAATTTGACATAATTATGCTTCCACTGTTCCACGTGGTATTAAATGCCGGAGCTCCAAAAACTTGCTGGTTTTTTATCCTAATATTTATTTCTTAAGAAAACGTAGATTAATCTCACCGCTCCTTAGAAATGTACAATAATATTAGCATCTCGTTGGAAATCTAAAACTACTTGTATCACAGTCATTCTTTGAGAATTTAACCCCCATTTGTTCTCACGTTTCTTTTTTATTATTTATATTTTATTATTTTATTGTTATACATTGCTTGCTAACATTATTATTTATATTTTATTATTTTATTGTTATACATTGCTTGCTAACAGTGGCGGAGCCACATGTATACTAGGGGGCCTTGCCCCCCTTTTTTTTTTTTTTTTAATTTTTTGTACCTATATTTTTATTATTTAGTATTTTGGTCCCCCTCATAATTTTGTTGGATAAAAATTATTGCATGAATTTTAGTAAGTTAAATTGGAGATTTTGTGGGTCTTATATCATCTTAAAAATATATTTTTATTCATCAAAAGATGGGTTTCTCATAATTATTTCTCTAAAATATATTGAAAAAAAATATATTCATCAACTTTAAATTATATAGGTTTTCGTGGCGTGTCGGGTTACCCTTGTCATAAATAGGTCGTGTTCGTGTTGTGTATCTTGACACGAATAATTAAACAAGTTGTGTTCGGATTCGTGTCAGACCTATAATACCTGTGTCGAACACGTCATGCGACCAAAATTGACACCACTATTCTTGGCTCCCCTTACCAGCGATCCTGGCTCCACCCCTGCTTGCTAATAAGATAAATTTAAAAGAGTCATTCCCACCAAGTGTGCGTCTGTGTGTCTATACATCAGTCCATGTAATAATAATGGGCAGTTTTATTTTGAATGTATATAATACAAGAAACTAATTGGGTCTCCCAAGTGTGCGTCTGTGTGTCTATACATCAGTCTATGTAATAATAATGGGCAGTTTTATTTTGAATGTATATAATACAAGAAACTAATTGGGTCTCCCAAATTTTAATATCGCTATGAGCGAAAATATCAAATTCTTCACTGTATTATGGAAATGCATCGGAATTGAACCAAAAAAATGTGATTTGGGGGTTTTGGGGTTTCGGTCATTTGCAAGGATGATGGAAACATGAGTTTTAAGGATTAATTAAAGATTGTTGTCTTTTTACCGACTAATTAGGGCATTCCATCTACCTACCTGCTGTAATAGGTCACCTAACGGAAAGATAACGGTTTGTAGTTAAATTGATTAAAATGAAAAATATTGGGTACTAAAACTGATTAAGTTGGAACATTGGGTATCAAAAGCAAAAATATGGTAAAATTTAGGTATCAAAAGTGAAATTATCCCTTTAAAATAATTTCCTCAAATCCAAGTCGTTCCATCCAAATTCTAATATACCAAAATTAAAAGGGTAGGTCTCCTGTTAGACGGTCTAACGGATCTAAGTCCGTTAGACGGATCCCCCAAACCCGACCAGGATCTTTTTTATAAATAAAAAAAAGGAATTTATAATCGAGCCTTCTTCTCCATTCTCCTTTTCGTGCGCGGCGGCGGCAAGCAAAGCCACATGGCTATGTTCGGAGTTTGGGTCACCATCGTTCGGGCCACCCCTGTACCTTCTCCATTATCCGATCGGAATGAAGAACTTAAGCTGGAACTCTGATTCTGCATCTGTTTTTAGCTCAGCTTTTATACAGATCTGGAAGGATGAGCAAAGAGTCAATAGTTATATTTGTCTTGTATTTTCTGATTTTCTTCCTTTCTTCTTTATATTTCAAATCATATGGCAATGAAGTTGCTCAACTATTTGAGATCATATGACTCTTCTGCTTTGTGGGATTCGAGGACCATTTGCTTAAAGATATCCAATTCAGTAGTTCGTCTTCAAGATCTATTTCTACAACTTTTTTATGTTTTATTTTGTTTAATCTAATCTAAGTTAATCTGCAGTGATGAAATTTTTTGAGTCGTAGACGCTTGCCGTCGGTGACGATGCTCAATCCCTCTAAGAAATTATGAGCTTTTCCATTTACTATAGATGCTTAAAGATATCAATAGTCCTAGGATATTTTTCAGGTTAACTGCTAATACTTTTAATGGGAATACTAATATGTTTCAAGAGAAAAAATAATATTTTTGGGGAACTGCTAAATAATTTTGAGGGCGACTAATAATAATTTTCAAGGGGAAAAACTAATACTTTTCATGGGAATGACTAATACTTTTATGGAGAAATACTAATACATTTTATAAGAAAAACTAATACGTTGTAGGAGCACTACTAAAATACTCTCTAGGAAATTACTAATACTTTTTCGAGAAACTACTAATACTTTTCCGATTGATAATGTTAGGAAATTTATTGTTTAGATTTTGATGAATGCCATGTAAAACTTAGAATAGGAAGTTGACACCCCATTTTTGTTGTAAACTACATTGTAATAAATAGGGCTGGTCAAGCTGAGTTAAGTCAGCTACGCCCAAACATGCAAGAGGACAATGGAGACTAGAAGGAAGACTCACCGCAAGACAAATGAGTATGGCAAAGAAGAGTAGACGAGAACTCTCTTCAAGAAGCAAACCGAGATGCATCCGAGTGGAGTATCGGTCAAGTCAACTCAAGAAAAGCCAAGTCTCAAGTTGAAGTGACGAAGAGTCATCCAATGATTGGAAGGTCGACTCTAAGTCACCTGGGAAAGCAAGGAAATGCAAATCAAGTCGAGATAATCGAAAAAGATCCATTGCATTGCAAATCAAGAGAATTACTTAAACAAGTAATATCTCCATGCTACCTTTCTCGAAGTGCTCGTCCTTAAGCGTGCAAAAGGAATAAACCAACGGGAAGCACCACACCGTGTCGAACTCGAAAAGGTGAAGAACAATTCATATGAGGAAATGGCAATTCCAAGGATCGCAACAAGACAAGCCAACGATCGCAAGTGACTTTCAAAAATAAGCATATCTCTTCAACGGGCAGATTTTTGAAAGATCACTATAAAAGGCGAGAATGACTTAAAAAAAAGGATACCGAACCACAAACGTTCAAGCAATTATTAGAATAAACCTGAAATATTCTCAATCCTCAAGCCTACACTACGAAGAACATCAATCCAACACTCACCCGTGAAGGAAAGATAACTTCAATCGAGTTGAAGAGGAAATTCTTGAAAAATCAAGGGGTCTACATTCCTCGAAGGATTGTAGGAAGGTTCAAGGTCGAACCAAGTCTTGAGCTTTTGGAGGGCTTCGTGATCAAATCCAAAGAGCTTGAGCAAGTGAGTCAGTAGCAAGGCAAATGCCTGTGAAGAAGGCGAGTCGTGCGAGAAGCCACCGAGTGATCAAGGCGTCTCAGATCGAGTCCCAAAGGATCAAGTCACCGTGTGATCAAGACTTGTATCGGATCTTACCACTTTGTATATCGATCAATACCTAGTGGATTCCTCCGGGAGTTGGAGAAGAGAGGAGTAGAAGAATTACCCCATCTTCGAACCTCTATAAAAATTTTATTGTGTCATTTACATTTCAAAGACTTTAATTCCTCGCATCTTATTTGTTTAAATCTGTGATAAATTTGCTATCCATTAGATAATCTCTAAGTACTAAATCAAGCTCTAAATCTCTACTTAACCAAACTTAAGGGTGTTAAGTCTTCCACTGAAAACAAACCACAATTGAGTTAATTTAGACTTAAGAGCCGAGTTATTCCATCAACCGCCTTCGATTGAGTCCATGAGAGACTAACTCTACTTGATTAACTAAATTGATCTGTCCACCAAGGACACAAACTGTGTAGTATCAAGTCGAATTTTTAAAAGGATTAAATCGAAAATTTGGTAAGGTTTATTCAACCCCCTTTAAACCTTACACTTACACCCCTTGGGACCTACAAGTGGTATCGGAGCGGTTGGTTCATTGAGCCTTCCGCACCGTTATCGAACTAGATCTCCAAACTTTTCAAAGTCTCGCTTTAGTACTTAAACTTTCAAAACTCTCTTTATCATTAAAATTTATTATCATGGAAGCAAATTTGACACGCATCCCTATGTTCACAATTGAAGAATTTGATGATTGGAAAATTCGTATGCGCTCATCTATCAAAGATTACATGATGAGATGTGGATAGTGATAGAAGATGGGCCACTGCAAATCTTAAAGGTGAACACAATCGTAAGAAAGAGTGCAATTTGAAGGAGAAGAGGATGTTGCTCCCGCACCACCATGGTTGAAAAACCAAGAACCGAATGGACAAATGATGACAGAAAAAGATACAACCTGGACAATGTAGCCAAGGACATCCTTTACAAAACCTTGGACAAAGCCATGTTCAATAAAGTCAAATCATGCAAAACGGCTAAAGAAATCAGGACAAGCTAACATTGATTTGTGAAGGCTCGAGCAAATCAAAGAAAACAAATTATCAAAGGTGGCCGTATTAAATTTGAGAACTTCAAAATGATCTCTAGAGAAAACCTGGATCAACCGGATGCTCGGTTCACGTAAATCACCAACGAGCTATCTCGCACTTGGAAAGGAATATACACAGAAGGAAATGTGTATGAAGATCCTAAAAAGTCTTCCAACTGAATGGGAAATGAAAGTCATGGCACTAAGACATTCCATGGACCTATCAAAGACATCCAACCATGAATTATTCTCAGACCTCAAAGCCTACGAGTTTGAGCTGAGAAGAAAAGACCAGGAAGAGACAGTTGTACCTAAAACAACTGCTTTAATTGTTAAAGATGGGAAGAGAGCTGAGGTCAAAGAAGTTATTGACCCAGAAGAAATAGCCCTACTAGTAAAAAGGTTCAACAAGTTCTTCAATAAGAACTACAAGAGAGGCAAGGGCGAATCCTCCGAGAAGACACTCGGCTCCTCCAAATCAAGGGAAGATAGGCCAACCAAGAGAACAGATCACCAAAAAGTCAATATCAAAGGGCCGACAATTCAAGAATGGAAAGAGTCGATCAAAAGGTTGAATATCTATCTTTGGAACTCAGACAACCAGGTCACTATGCCATTGATCGCCCATATCCTCGTAGTTAACAAATACAGAATGAAGAAGAAAAAGAAAGGTCTTGAGAGAAAGAAGACAAGAAAAGAAAAAGGCAATGATGGCTGCAGAAACCGCCGAGACAGCCCAAGTCAAGAGAAACAATGATTCAGAGAGCAAAGAAGTGACTACTCAAGTGACTCAAGAAGAAGACCTGATCTGTTTGATGGCCAAGGAACAAGATCAACCTCGACCAAGAAGATGAGGTACACTCTAACTCATCAAACTCGTATTCTAGTGATAGTGATTGTGACACACACACTTCATCACCCACTGATCTTTATGATTCATTAGGCAAAATGATGAAAGATTTTGAACACATTAAATCCTCACACACACTACTAAATGAGGAAAATAGCCTACTAAGAGCCAAAACTCACAACCGACCAAGGAGCCGAGTACTCTAAGTCAAATAGCCGATGAGAATGAAAGTTTAAAGGTGAAAATGCTAAGTTAATAGCAGAAATAGTTGCCATAGAAAAGAGGGAGAATGACCTCAAAAATGTTATTGCCTCATTCACTAAGGCATCTAAATCATTGGATGATCTTATTATGAGTCAAAGAGAATGTGGAGACAAGACAAAGCTTAGATTTAATTCCTCTCGTGCTATGTCAAACCTCAAAAGTAATTTTGGAAAAAGGATCTTCAAGCAATGAAGAGTCTAAAAATCCAAAACTCTAAATGTTGCACACACATTCACTCCAAAGTACAATTACAAGCAAACCGGCCTTGGTTATAAAGGAAAAGGAAAAAAACCCGGAGTTGAGTGCGGCTAAAGGACAAATGAGAAGAGATTC
This sequence comes from Rehmannia glutinosa, assembly GCA_016081115.2. Classification (NCBI taxonomy): domain Eukaryota; kingdom Viridiplantae; phylum Streptophyta; class Magnoliopsida; order Lamiales; family Orobanchaceae; genus Rehmannia; species Rehmannia glutinosa. The sequence goes on along the minus strand of JABTTQ020001808.1, from coordinate 108,445 downwards.
ACCGAGTTCCTCAAAGAAACTCCAAAGAAAATACTCAGAAAGAAGAAGCGAGCTACCAAAAACCCAGAAAATCTATAAAAGAAATACATATGATGGGAATGGTAGAAAATATCAAGCCAAGCCGATTGGAATAATGTGAACTATCAAAGATAGACTTATGGAATATAAGCCCAAATGGCAAAGGCCTAGAACTCAAAGAAAGGCCATTCCAAAAGTATAAGAGCTTCCATCAAAGACACATATGCACTATGCACTACACGCAAAGACACCACGATTGCCAAAAAACAAAAACACATATGCAGTATACGACAAAAGAGACAAAATATGAACCTAGAATCCCCAAGCAATTTGCCAAGATTAATTATGATTATGGCACTCGATAGATGGCAACCCTTTAGAGTCAAATCATTTGGCTATAAGTTGGTTGGATCATCTTACAATTCTAACCCCTCAGGACCTGCACAAGTATGGGTACCTAAAACTTAATTTCCTTGATTGCGGGTTCAAGGAACAAATGAGTGCCAAGGAACCTGGTATATGGATAGTGGCTGCTCCGGACATATGACAGAAACAAGAAAAATTTATCAAAATTCAAGGAAGTAAAAGGAGCAAAAGTCATATTTGGAGGAAATGAAGCTCGGTGAAATAAGAGGCATTGGATCCATCAAGAGGAACGGATTAGAAATCACGATGTTGCATATGTTGAAGGACTCAACTTCAACTTGCTAAGCATCGACCAACTCGCGTGACAAGGGCTATAATGTTGGATTTAACATGGGTATATGCCAAATCAAGGAGGTGAATCGAATGAAGTTGTGTTGCAAGGATGCGATAAAAGAACATGTATGTAGTAGATTGGTCAACCGCTACACCCAACACTGTCTTCTATCGCAAAAAGCACAAATTAATCAAGTTGTTTGTGGCACAAAAAGCGAGTCACCCGAATTTCAAAACGATTAACAAGCTTGCAAGAAGTAATCTTGTGGAAGGACTTCCGGACTCGATATACAAGAAGGAGAGTATATGTGATGCATGTCGAAGGAAAACAAATCAAATCTTCATTCAAAGAAAAGACATGTCCATCTTCAACAAGAATATTGCATCTCTACATATGGATCTATTTGGCCCAAAGGGAACCAACAACATAAGTGGAAAGAAATACACCTTGGTGGTAGTAGATGACTACTCAAGATATACATGGACAATATTCATGTGTAAGAAGAAAGAAACTCTACGAAACTACCACAAATGATGAAGAGGATTCAAAACGAGAAGAGCCAAACCATTATCAAAATAAGATCGATGAGGAACCGAGTTTGTCAATGAAATAATAACTCAAGATTGTATTGAAAATGGTATTGGTCATGAACTATATCTTTGCAAGGACTCCACAAAGAGAATGGAGTTGCGAAAAGAAGGAATAGAACCCTCAAAGAAGCGGAAGACCATGTTAGGTTTGAAACAGGGGCTACCAAAAAGATTTTGGGGTGAAGCAATCAACACAACTTGCTACACTCAAAACAGATGTATGTATGATAAAACATTGTTGACAAAGACTCCCTATGAGATTTGGGTGGAAGAAAACCAAATGTTGCATATTTTAGAATATTTGGATGTAAATGCTTCATCCACAACAATGGCAAAGACAATCTAAAGGCTTTTGATGCTAAAGTGATGAAGGTATCTTCTTGGGATACTCAAAAAAGCAAAGCCTCTGAGTACTCAACAAAAGGACTATGGTTGCGAAAGAATCCATCCATGTGGTATTCGATGAGCCAAATATAAATGGAGAAGACATTGAAGAGTCACCGATAAGTCAATCATCCAACCATACAAAAGAGTCCCTATCTTTGAAGTTGAAGTGAATTAAAACTCGAGAAGAAGATGAGATAATCGAATCTCAAAAAAACAATTTGGAAAATTTGCGGCTAAGTGACTACGAGAGAGGCGATCAAAGCAACACAGTTCTAGACGATTGAATCCGGCCAACTTACTTCAACCTTGATGTAAGATGGTCGAGAGACCATCCACCGAACTTGTCATTGGAGATATAAGAGAAGGTGTCAAAACAAGATCCAGAACTCAACAAGAAGCTATGTTCACATGCTTCATCTCGCAAATAGAGCCCAAAGATGTGTTACAAGCATTGGGCGACACACATTGGATTCAAGCTATGCAAGAAGAGTCAATCGGTTTGAAAGAAATAAAGTATGGGAATTAGTTCAAAGACCCACACATCAAAATGTTATTGGTACTAAATGGGTGTTCGAAATAAGATGAACGAGGAAGGTTACGTGGTAAGAAACAAAGCAAGACTAGTAGCCAAAGGATATTGCCAAGAAGAAGGAATAGATTTTGATGAAACATTTGCTCCTGTAGCAAGATTGGAAGCTATAAGGATGTTTCTTACCTATGTCGCTCACAAGAATTTCATTGTATATCGATGGATGTAAAAAGTGCATTCCTAAATGGTCTATTGGAAGAAGAAGTGTATGTTGAACAACCTCCGGGATTTGAGCGAGAAGACTCTTGGAGATAAGGTATACAAACTCAAGAAAGCTTTGTATGGATTGAAACAGGGCACCCAGAGCATGGTATGATACTTTGTCACAATTCCTAACTAAAAATGGATTCACAAAAGGAAAAGTAGATAGAATACTTTTTCAGAATTCAAGACAAAAAGAGTATACTTTGCTTGTTCAAATATATGTGGATGACATCATTTTTGGATCCACAAACAAAGAGTCATGTGAAAAACTTTTCAAACCTCATGCAAAGTAAATTTGAAATGAGCATGATGGGAGAGTTGACATTCTTCCTTGGACTCCAAGTGAAACAACTCAAGGATGGAACCTTCATAAGTCAAACAAAATACACCGGAGACTTAATGAAGAAATTTAGTATGGAGGAGAAGTCTTCTGAAAATACCAATGAATACATCACCAAAATGGACATGGATGCGGATGGCAAGCCTCAGATCAAACAAGATACGAGCACTTATTGGATCATTACTCTATCTTACAAAGAAGCGGGCGGACATCACCTTTGTTGTAGGTGTATGTGCAAGATTTCAATCTGCTCCAAAAGAGAGCCATATGACAAAGAAACTAAGAGAATATTGAGATATTTGAAAGGAAGCCAAGAAGTTGGCTTATGGTATCCAAAGGAAGGTGGATTCAAGCTAATTGGCTATTCAGATTCGACTATCTTTGGATGCAGAGTGGACAGAAAAGCACCTCGTGCACATGTCAAATGCTAGAAACAGTGATTTCCTGGTTTAGCAAGAAGCAAAATTCAATAGCCACCTCCACACCGGAAGCAGAATACATAGGCTCAAGGCAAACAGCAGCCCAAGTCCTATGGATGAGACAAAGAAATGAGAGACTATGAAGTTGAGGAAAAAGAAATTCCAATCATGTGTGATAACACAAGTGCAATTGCAATTACTCAAAATCTTGTGTTGCACTCAAGAACAAAGCATATCGATGTCGATATCACTTCATAAGAGATCATGTTGAAAAGAAGGACATCATTTTGGAGTATATCTCAACCGATAAACAATTGGCCGACATCTTCACAAAACCATTATGTGAGTCAAGATTTGAAGAACTCAAGCATGAGTTAGGGTTAATTGAGCTAAGCCGACACTCGAAGAATCAAAGAAAAGTAATGGAACACAAAAAGGGAAAAGAGTCAACTCACAAATCAAACCTAAGTAAATCACCGATCGGAAAGACAACTATACCAAGTCACCGACAAATGAGTCACAAAGAGGAATGTGAAAAGAAGAGCTAAACCACCGAGGGCAAAAGTCAATCATTTATGAGCCAAGTGACAAAAACGCAATCGTTTTGACTAAGCGGGAATGTTTTTAAGGATTACGTCGATATAATTATGACGTGTACAGCAAAAGCCGCACACCAAGCTTATGATTGGATATAAATGCTTTGCCGCATTAAATACGAGACATTAAATGCTAAATCGGCGTGAAAATCTAAGCCGTTGATTTCGATCACATTTCAAAACCACCCGCACGCCCTTTCATAAACCATACTTAAACCATTTTCGTCCTGTTTCTCTCACACACTACCAAAACTGTTCATTTCTCTCTCTCGGCAAAGGCAAAAATTCTCTCAAAACCCTATCTATCTTCAAATCAATCTCTAAGTTTTCTTCGATAAAATCCTCAAAAATGGCACCAACCTATGATTTTGTCAAGTTAGGAAAACAAATCCACACCGGGTCTCTTGTGGATTTCGACGGATGGTGAAACAGGGTCCGACGACACCCTAGTGATGAAAATTGCTGAGAAATTGGAAACGTCCGGCCGAAATCGTTTCGACGATGGAATATTCGATGACCTATGTGGAGGAGGTCGCACGCTTCTCGTGAATGCCGAGATTCACGATGAAGGATAAAGTCATCTATTCACTAAAGAAGCTCACCATCTCTCGCCAAGGATTTGGGTGAACAATGCTCACTACCAACGGAAGGAGCATCGAAATTAACGGTTGATGTAAACCTGGCCGCCGCTTGATGGAAATAGCCAAGCCCGACTATACCGATAAAATAGTTTACATAGCAAACAAGAGGTCTTGAAGGAGGATTATCACAAGTCTTGGACATAGTTGCCAAATGTATTGACATCAAATTTGGCGGCTTTGACCAACTCACAAAAGCAAAGTTGATCGTGATGGCGGCGATCATTGAAGAAAGGAAAATAAATCAAATTTGTTTTGTTTACACAGATTATGCCGAATGTAGGGAACAAATCCTTCAAGGAAGATGGCACATTTGGAGGATCCCAGGATATGGCCTGTGATTGGCCGGATGGAGGCGAAAGGAGTCCTCTTAGACATGGAAAGGCGTTCCATGTAAACAAGAGGATGTTTAGATCAAACCTCTCTGGCGCACGAGAAGAGAGCCTACGCCAAGAGAGATGACACGAGTGAGGGGAATCACCACCACAAGATACAAAGTTTCTCTCCACCAAAGAAGAAAGCCCCTGCAGCAGTATGCTAAGAAGACTCTTGTTCCCTCTGCAAAGAAAGAAAGTCAAACTCTGCTCTCGCCCCTCGCAGCAGAGTCACCCGCCCCCGCAGTCGTGTCCCCGCCTCAAAGCAGCCGGTCGAGAAGGACTCTCAACTACCTTCTCGATTATCAAAAAGAGGAGATCGATAAGCCAAGACGGCCCTCCTCGAAGAACCAAAGACACCGCCTAAGAATCGTCTGTCGAACCGGGCAAATCCTCCGTACAAACTAGAAGACGAAGAATAATCATCAAGCGCTCCGAGCTTGAGAAACCGGGCCGAGTCGACCACTCACCGAACAAATACTTAAACTTCTTTGAAGAGAGTCCCCGATGTAATTGATGAAACAGCTAAGTCTCTGAAGGCGATCACAGAGGCAAACCAACAAATAGATGTAGTCCGCACCAAAAACACAAGAAGAAGTTGCGATAGAGTCGATAGTGATGTGATGATCCTATCCCCACTTTACCCGTATATTCAAAATCGTCATGAGAGTGGAGGAAATGGAAATTGAGTAAATCCAGGGAACAATTCCAACGGCTCGAGTTTATAGAAGAAGAAGAGAATCTGTTAAACTTCCTTGGGATCGACCTCGTGATCCCAAAGATCGATGAAGAAAATCGCATGTATATCTTGCGATCTTCAAGGACAAGGAGAAAGAAAGACATGCAGAGGAAAGTTCGGCACGTGAGAAGGCCAGCTTTTGCCCTATCACCGCACCACAAAACACACACATCATCTCCTTGATGTCTTATCCGATGATGAGGATCCTGGATCCTGACTTTGCCACGTAAAAAAGTTGCAAATGCAGCAAGCATTGCATGAATCCGAATTTTTCATGAGAAGAGCATGATGGAGGGACCAGGAGAGTCCTCCGAACACACCGAAATTGATCCAATGGGAGTGGTTCAAAGAAAATCGCCACCGTTGTTGCCGCCACCACTTCCCCACTCACTCGGAAGAAGGAATTAAAGGGAATCGGCGATGAACCGGGTTAGTGGGGACCCCAGCTTGAGCCAACCCCTAACGAAGGTGTCTTATCACCCCCCCAACTACCGAACACTCGCAGAAACACTCGGGAGTTTGGAGACGAGTGACCCCATTCCAGTCACTCACCGGTGAGCCACCGAGGGGAAACTCCTCCACCGCAGCAAGGTCGGAGAATGCTTGCAGATGACTCCACAACGAATCTAGGAGGCAAAGTGGAGAAAGTACAAATGCAAAACGAACAACAAGTTGCCATCAACGAAGCTCGGATAGTTGAAACTGCTCACCGAGGTGCCAACGATCCGGCGGCTAATGACGCTGTCGATGCAATGAGGCACGTGAAGGAACAACCCAGGAGTTAACACTGGGCGATGAAAGTGCAATCCATGGGGTTGAGACTCCAATGGATGCCACCTCGAGAAGACCCTAAGACAAACCGACACTATCGAAAGGGAGGTCCAAGCCTCGCCGCAATCGAGACCGGGAGGTAATGAAGGCCCACGGAGGTTGAGACTTCCCCGGTAAAGAAGTCAAGTAGAGAACATCCTTCCCGCTATCATTGACCCATCCGAAAAAGGAGATAAGCGCGCTTCATGATTCCCAGGATTATCCCGATGTAACCTTTCTCGGGATCGAAGGCGACGAAGAAGCCGAGTCATCCCCATGACAGATCCAAAAGACTCACCGGATGTTCCAAGCACGAGCAAGTCGATCTCAAGACTACTCATCAAACTTTCAATTTTGATGATGAGCCACCAATGGAAATCTCATCATCGTCGATGACGCTTTTGATAAGGCCGAGGACCACCACTCAATTGAAGAAACCAAATGAGACCAACGAAGATGTTGAGACAGCTTGAGGCTCGAGCAAGTGGGTCCACTTCACAATAGACCCCAGCTGAACAAAGTCCATCTGCGCAGGCTTCCCAAGTCAGCAGGTTCGACTCCAAAAGGAACTTCACGCGCACCTCTCATCATTGAACAAATACCAGGTTGGCCGTGATGATTCCTTTATAGAATCTTTTCCTTTCTCTCTGGAGGTACCCGACCTCCCGAAGAGTCGAGAGAACGAGCTCGCACGCCCACGCACTAGCTCCTGTCATCTCGCCGTACACCATCGTTCGGTGACTATGACTTTGACGCCGCATGGCCATCACCGCATCGGAAACAACAGTGAAGTTCGCGAGGTGTTCAAGGCATTATTTGCCGAGATTGAACGGATGGAGAGGCATCGTGCCTCTATGGACATGCGACCGACAACAGAGATGCCAATCTTACTGCGACTTGAGAGGCATAACAATCGGGATCGTGAATGGTGGCAACAAAGAAGAAACAATGCGTGTGGAACAAGTTAGATACTTCAGGACATTGTTCAATAAGTGCTGGTATGGAGAGCCGAGAATGCCGATGCAAAACGAAATTGAGAGAACACATTGAGCACATGCATGAAGCTCACACCGCCGAGATAAAGTCAGCTGCGTGAGCAAAATAAGAGTGATCTCCGGCGTCGGAAACAAATATGGACAGAAAATTCAGCCTTCTCATGGCTGAAATGAAGCTAATTTCAAAGAGAGTCCAACGCTACTCGCTATGAATTTCGTGCCGCATACTCCGCAGCAAACTCAAGACAGAACTCGACTATCAGCAGGCTCGACTTCCTGCTTGCCAAGATGTTTCCAGTGTCCCTCTCTCCTTTGATGATGCCAAAAAGGGGGAAGAGGAATACCTTAAAGCACATAAGAGATCCGGAAGGCTCGAAAAAGAGGATGCAAATCTGCGAAGGGAAAGACAAATGAGGAAGTGTTGAAACAAAAGAAAGGAAAATCCGTTGAGGGGGAAGGATCGAAAGTTGTGACCTTGATGATCGCACAAACCCCCAACAAGGTCTTGTCACAAAATGGTGACATTATCGCAAAGAAACTCCCCGTGACTCGCCACTCCAACACTCGCTATATCGATGGCCGAAAAGAGAAAGACAATTGAAGCAGGGGATGGAGGAAGTGGAAGGAAGAATGGATGTCCAGGTTATGAACATCTTGAAACAACATGGAGGCATTCCAAAGAGACAGAGACACTTATGCCATCTCGGATGTCGGGACAGAGCCACGATCAGTTGATGAATTTAAAACGCCGCATCCAAGGATACTTTGCAAATATGTCTATGGCTCAAGCTTGAGACTTGTACTGGGAAAAGGGTCTCACGTTATGTGAAGAAGGCCGACAGCAAAGCAGACTACCGCAATTACTCTGCGGTCACTCCGCCGGTCACTCACCGGAAAGAAGAAGACCTCAAAGACAATACACGCCCGCAGGTAGAGGAAGAAGCGTGGTGGAGGAAGAGGTTTTAGACTCTAGGCCTCGCCCAAAACATTGAATACGTAGATCCGGCAAGAAATGAGGGATCTATCAATGGTCTTGACCAAAAATAGCAAATTTGCAAGTGGCTAAAAGTAATGCCGAGTATGCAAAAAGAATAGAAGAAGAAAACAAGAGACAAACTCAACTATGGGAGGAAAGACAAGAAAGATTAAGAAGAGATGAAGCCGCCAGAAGGCATATGAAAAGAAGAAGAAAAATTGACGATGAGAAAAAGAGAAGAAGAGCGTAAGATGCTTGAACAAGATGAAAGAAAGAGACATCGAAGGAGATGAAGTGTTGCTGTCCACCCCTTCATGTATTCTATTATGTAAATACATACTATGTAAGTCTTCCAAATAAAGCTATAAATTCTTCATTTTTTTCTAGACAAATGTTTGCTCGATACACCATGTAAACATTTGTGTAAAAGAACAAGAATGTTATGATCAATAAAAGGATTGATTCTCACAAGCATACATTCTATGTCAATACACTATCTCAGTATGTATCTTTGCTATTTGCATTTTTGATTGGTTTAAGTTTTGGCATCATCAAAAAGGGGGAAATTGTTAGGAAATTTATTGTTTAGATTTTGATGAATGCCATGTAAAACTTAGAATAGGAAGTTGGCACCCCATTTTTGTTGTAAATCGCATTGTAATAAATAATGGGTCAAGCCGAGTTAAGTCGCCTACGCCAAACATGCAAGAGGACAACTCGGAGACTAGAAGGAAGACTCAAGACAAAGACAACAGTATGGCAAAGAAGAGTAGACGGAACTCTATCAAGAAGCAAAGTGAGATGCACGAGTGGAGTATCACTCAAGTCAACTCAAGAAAAGCCAAGTCTCAAGTTGAAGTGATGTAAGAGTCATCCATGATTGGAAGTCGACTCTAAGTCATCCGGGGAAAGCAAGGAAATGCAAAGTCGAGATAATCAAAAAGATCCGTTGCAAAATCAAGAGAATTACTTAAACAAGTAATATCTCCATGCTACCTTTCTCGAAGTGCTCCGTCCCGTCGCGTGCAAAAGGAATAAACCAATGGGAAGCACCACACCGTGTCGAACTCGAAAAGGTGAAAAACAATTCATACGAGGAAATGGCAATTCCAAGGATCGCAACAAGACAAGCCAACGATCGCAAGTGACTTTCAAAAATAAGCCTATCTCTTCAACGGGCGATTTTTGAAAGATCACTATAAAAGGCCGAGAATGACTTTAAAAAAAAAAAGGAGACCAGAACCACAAACGTTCAAACAATTATTAGAACTCAGAAACCCGAAATATTCTCAATCCTCAAGCCTACACTACGAAGAACATCAATCCAACACTCACCGTGAAGGAAAGATAACTTCAATCGGTTGAAGAGGAAATTACTTGAAAAATCAAGGGGGTCTACATTCCTCGAAGGATTGTAGGAAGGTTCAAGGTCGAACCAAGTCTTGAGCTTTTGGAGGGCTTCGTGATCAAATCCAAAGAGCTTGAGCAAGTGAGTCAGAGAGTAGCAAGCAACCGCCTGTGAAGAAGCCGAGTCGCACGAGAAGCCACCGAGTGATCAAGGCGTCTCATCGAGTCCCAAAGGATCAAGTCACCGTGTGATCAAGACTTGTATCCGGACTGCTACCACTTTGTATACCGATCAATACCTAGTGGATTCCTCCAGAGTTGGAGAAGAGAGGAGTAGAAGAATTACCCCATCTTCGAACCTCTATAAAAATTTTATTGTGTCATTTACATTTCAAAGACTTTAATTCCTCGCATCTTATTTGTTTAAATCACGATAAATTTGCTATCCATTAGATAATCTCTAAGTACTAAATCAAGCTCTAAATCTCTACTTAACCAAACTTAAGGGTGTTAAGTCTTCCAATAAAACAAACCACATTGAGTTAATTTAGACTTAAGAGTCGAGTTATTCCATCAATAGCTCGAGTTGAGTGCATGAGAGACTAACTCTACTTGATTAACTAAATTGATACCACCAAGGACACAAAATGTAGTATCAACTCGAATTTTTAAAAGGATTAAATCGAAAATTTGGTAAGGTTTATTCAACCCCCCTTCTAAACCTTATACTTACACCCCTTGGGACCTACAGATAACTAATACATTTCAAGAGTATATTCATGAGAAATACTAAAACTCTTCAGGAACTACTAATACATTTGAGAATAATTGCTAATACTTTTTAGAAGGATGACTAATACTTTTCGTATGATTAATACATTTCGGGAGAAAAATTTAATTATATTCAGGGAACTATTAATACATTTGTAAGAATCGCTAATACTTTTTAGAAGCACGACTAATACTTTTCGTAAGGACTATTAATACATTCCCGGAGAAAAATTTAATTTATTTCAAGGAACTACTAATACTTTTTCGAGGAACTACTAATACTTTTTTGAGGATTGCTAATACATTTCTGAGTGTATTCAAGAGAAATACTAAAAACTCTTCAGAAACTACTAATACATTTGGAAGAATCGCTAATACTTTTTAGAAGGACGACTAATACATTTCAGAAAGACTGCTAATACCGGTGCACCCTGAAAACTACTACAACACCATTGCTAATATTACGTAAATGCCACCGGATTCGCGGTCGATCCATCTAATAGATCGACCAGTTAGATAATCTGACAGAGTTTTTGTGAAATTAAAAATATCTTACATGTATAAGAACTAACAAATCTTATTTATATCAGCTGGGAAAAAGAAATTCTGACCAACAAAAAGTTATAACCATGTTCGAAAATTTTCACTCTTATTTTCATTTGACTTCCAAGTAAATTGTTTAATTTCAAAAATACCTTGCTATAATTACAATTTATGATACGAAACTACTAATAATTAAACTTTAAACAACTAATTTTGAGGTCATTGTACGTAATGCGTGTGACGCAAACAATGGCGTATCCAGGAATAAAACGGGGGTGGACCAATATACGAAATTGAAGTGGGTCATATAAAGATTTAAAAGAAAAACCATATAAAATTTAAATAAATTTTTTTTTCTAAAAAATATTTACCTAGAAAACCTTTTTTTTTCAAAAGGTGGGGCCGGGCCCAGGTTGGCCCTCCCTTAGCTACGCCAGATGTTATATCAACTTACCTATGGTAATATATATTTAATTCTTCTTTTTCTTTCTAGAATATATAAAGAAAAATAAAGAAAAATCACAATTAAAAGATGAGAAACAATTGAAAATAACCAAGAAGAATTAATAATATCAACCATATATGTGGGCATGATAAAATGTGATATTATTGGTGGTTGGTGCATGGAAACAAAACAAGGAGGAACAGATCATACTGCTTTTATTTCTAACCCTAAAAACACAACAGCCAAATCAAATTTTCTGGTCCAATTACTCTGTAAGGTTCTTCTGTCTTCATATCAGACGAATGACAATTCATAGTGCTCCTATTTTGATTTTATTTTTCCTTAACTATTTTTTCTATTTTTGAAATTTCCACTATTATTCATAGTTTGGTCTCTCATTGATCTGGTGAGTTATTTAAATGTTAGATTGTTGGTATTTTAGTTTTGAGAAATGGGTGTTGACCCAATTTTGACCAAATAATTAAGTGGTTTCTATTTGTGAAAAATGGAATTAAATTATTTGTAAAAATTCTACTAAGAGAGTAGATGAGAATAACATTTGGAATTTCTCAAACCGATTCCGGTGAATGAGAAATTAATGCTAGAAGTTAGCCACTTAATACAAATAAATGGTATGGAAAATGGAAAATGTGGGGAATGAGAGATGCTCCATCCCACATAGGAAAATGAAGATAAGTTTGCACACTTAATATTTCCCAAATTGGACTTATGGGTTTGGGCCCTTGGGGCACCCAAGTTTTTAAAGGGGTGAGGACCTACATGCTTGTGGGTTTGGTACAAAAGCCGCGCCAGCCGCTGCAGCTCGGCTCGGCTGGTCCGTGGTCCTTGGGCTTCAAGACCCTTATTCTTTTTGGACCAAAAACCTTTAAAATAAATGTTTAATTAATTTTTGTAATTAATTAAATGGATTTAATTAATTTTCGTAATTAATTAAATGATTTTCCAACTGGGAAGAGTTCGGACCACAAGACGGGCGAAGCACGACTGCGTGTCGTCGTGCTACTGCCGCGCTTTTTCGAACCAGCGCGTGGGGTCAGGCGCACGCCCGTGGCGTCGGGTCGTGGCGCCCGTCGAACGTTGGAGCACGGGCAGCGCACGACCCGTGCGTCGTCGTGCGCCCCCAAAGTGGTTTATCGGTCTGCAAAAATGTGTCTTTTCGAGCCAAAAACACGATTTTCCGTGCGGGCACTTGCTTTCCTATATTACGTGAGCCCTGCAGATGAATTAACACACGAAAATTCTCGGATAATAACCGATCATTCTCGCATACGAAGCATATTAATTCTTCCTTCCTTCGTAGCTTGAAAGTCGAAACACTTTTGTTCGCCGTGATTCCGGTTTTGCTTGTCTTTGCTAATCGGAACAAAAAGTCGTTGTATCTTAGAGACGAGCACCGAACCGTAAGCACTTCGGTATACGGGCGTTTTCGTCTTGAGAGACGAATCTAATTCAGCCTCGACTTATGCCTATACACTTATTCTTAGCCATTTTCTTCCTAAACAAACTTTCACTCTTATATTTAACCCAACACTCGTAAGACGAAAAGTTTGTTTCTCATTGAAGACGATGGCATTAAGTTCAATATCGTTCACACCCATGGTCACGCTTCTCCGCCCACGGCGAAAAATCGCCCAAGTTCTCCTAAGGTCTTCCTACTTCAAACGTTGGCAAATAAGATGTTGTTCTACCTGACGACCTTGGCGTTGTCACGCTTCATAAAGGACGACCCTCCTCCCTCCGTAGGCGATGACGAAGTTGACAATAACCGGAGAATCGCTGTGGATGCTTGGCATAACAGCGATTTTCTATGTCGCAACTACGTGTTGAATGGGCTAGACGACACCCTCTACAACGTCTATAGCACGTTCAAGACGTCCAAGGAATTGTGGGATTTCTTGGAGAAGTAGTACAAGATGGAAGATGCCGGCACAAAGAAATTTGTTGTCGGCAAATTCCTCGAGTACAAGATGGTTGACACCAAGACGGTGATCAGCCAAGTTCAGGAAATTCAAATCATACTTCACGACTTGGTGTTTGAATGGATGATTTTGAATGAATCTTTTCAAGTGGCCGCAAATAATCGAGAAATTGCCGCAATTATGGAAGGACATCAAAATTACCTCAAGCACAAGCGCAAAGAGATGGGGCTTGAGGATCTCATTGTTCGGCCGCCATCGAAGAAGACAACCAAAAATCGATGTGAAATCCAATGAAGTCCGAATGGAGGCTAAGGCCAATCTTTGCTTTAATCGAGCACTAGCAAAAACGCAAGCACTCCGGGAAGGAAAAAGGAAAGGCCAAAAAGTTCAAGGGTAATTGCTACAACTCGTGGCAAACCGAACCACATGGCGAAAGATTGCCGACACCGAAAAAAGCGCAATCACGGTGGCAACCAACAAGCCAATGTGACGGAGGACAAGTCGGTTCCAATTGACTGTCGGAGCTCGATCTCACCGCCGTTGTGTTTGAAGCCAATATGGTGGATAACCCAAGGAGTGGTGGATAGATACCGGGGGTACTCGTCACATTTGTACCGACAAGGAGATGTTCTCCTCCTACACTCCGATTAATGGAAGGAAACTGTTCATGGAGAACTCTTCAACTTCCAACATCGTTGGGCTTGGAAAGGTGGTGCATGACTCCTGGCTCCGCAAGTAGATGTGCCGCATGTCCCGCATCCGCAAGAATTTGGTTTCCTGTCCTTTGCTTAGTAAGGCCGGGTTTAGACTAGTGTTTGTAATGACCAAGAATGGTCATTTCTATGTAAAGGTTACCTTGATAAGGGCCTCATTTAAAATGAGTGTAATGTCTGTTTTTCGCTAAGAGGCGAAAAATAAAAACGCTACTCATTTTACTTGTTGGATTGTTCTAATTTATGGCATGATAGATTAGGACACTAAACTTCAACACAATTAAAAGGTTAGTGAATCTGGAATTAATACCTACGTTTAAAATGGATTCACAAGACAAATGCGAAATTTGTGTTGAAGCAAAATTGGCCAAAGCACCGTTTCATTCGGTAACAAGAAGTACCAAACCACTCGAGTTAAGTCATACATATGTGTGTGATTTAAAACTTGTGCAAACTCGAGGTGGGAAAAAGTACTTCATAACATTTATAGACGATTGCACAAGATATTGTTATGTATATCTTTTGAAAAGCAAAGATGAAGCTTTAGTAGCTTTTAAAACTTATAAGAATGAAGTTGAAAATCAGCTTAATTTGAAAATTAAGATGATACGAAGTGATAGAGGCGGAGAGTATGTTGCTCCATTTGAAGAATTTTGCTCGGAAGCGGGCATAATTCATCAAACGACTGCACCTTACTCACCTCAATCAAATGGTGTTGCAGAATGCAAAAAACGTACTCTTAAAGAGATGATGAATGCAATGTTGATAAGTTCAGGCTTACCCCAAAACTTGTGGGGGGAAGCCATACTTTCTGCGAACTACATTCTTAATAAAATCCCACACAAAGGTAAAAACAAAACTCCATATGAGTTATGGAAGGGACGTAAACCGTCATATAAATACCTCAAAGTGTGGGGGTATTTGGCTAAAGTCGAAGTACCTAAGCCAAAATAAGTTAGAATCGGTCCGAAGACGATCGATTGTGCTTTCATTGATATGCTAACAATAGTAGTGCATATCACTTTTTAGTGCACAAATCAAAGAATTCCCGATATAAATGAAGGTATGATCATTGAATCAAAGAATGTTGTATTCTTTGAGAATATCTTTCCGAACAAAGAACGAAAAGAAGAAAGTTCGAGTAAACGGACTTATGATATCTTGTAAAATTTACCTCAAAGTGATGATGAAGAGGAACCAAGACGCAGTAAAAGGACAAAAGTAGTTAAGCCTTTTGGTCCTGATTTTCTAACTTATATGTTAGAAAATGAACCCCGAATTATTCAAGAAGCATTGTCTAGTCCAGAAGCTCCTCTCCGAAAGAAGCTATCAATAATGAGATAGATTCCATCATGCAAAATCACACTTGGGAGTTGGTTGATCTCCCACCGGGTTGCAAACCTTTGGGATGCAAGTGGATCCTTAAAAGGAAGTATAAAGCAGATGGATCTATCGACAAGTATAAAGCCCGTTTGGTAGCTAAAGGGTTTGGACAAAAGGAGGGATATGACTTCTTCTTTGATACATATTCTCCTATCACGAGATTACGTCCATTCGTGTTCTCATTGCTATTGCAGCTTTGCATAACCTTGAGATACATCAAATGGACGTTAAGACTACCTTCTTGAATGGTGAGCTTGAAGAGGAGATCTATATGGAACAACCCGAGGGGTACGTTGCACCCAATCAAGAGCGAAAGGTATGTAAACTTGTTAAGTCACTTTATGGACTAAAACAAGCATCTAAGCAATGGCACGAAAAGTTTGACTCGACTATGAAGTCAAAACGGTTTCAAGATCAACGAATGTGACAAGTGTATCTACATTAAAGGTACAACAAATGATTACGTCATAGTATGCCTTTATGTGGATGATATGTTGATCATGGGTAGTAGTCATGATTTAATCATGAATACTAAGAACATGTTGAAGAAGAACTTTGACATGAAGGATATGGGGTTATCTGATGTTATATTAGGGATTAAAATCTCTAGGACTTCAGATGGAATTGTCTTGTCACAGTCCCATTATGTCGAAAGCATACTTAGAAGCTTTAATGCTTTTTATAGTGCTCCGGCTAAGACACCTGTAGATCTAAGTCTACACTTGGCCAAAAATAGAGGCGAACCGGTTTCTCACCGAATATGCAAAGGGTAATTGGCGATCGATGTACTTAACGAATTGTACACGTCCGGACATTGCATATTCAAGTGAGTAAGCTAAGTAGGTTCACAAGTAACCCGAGTACGGATCACCGAAAGCCGTGACAAAGGTACTTAGATATTTAAAGTATACCATGAACTATGGAATACTTTATACGAGATATCCAAAGCAGATTAGAAGGATACTTGTGATGCCAATCGATATCGACACAAAGACTCCAAGTCCACAAGTGGATTTGTTTTCACAATAAAGCGGAGGAGCGGTGTCGTGGAAGTCTTCGCAGACGTGCATAGCTCGATCCACTATGGAATCCGAGTTCATAGCTTTAGATAAAACTAGGTAAAGAAGTTCGAATGGCTTAGAAACTTCTTAGAGGATATTCCTTGTTGGAATAAGCATGTGCCTCTTTGTTATGATACACCGTGATAGTCAATTAGCAATCGGAAGGGCACAAAGCGATGTATAATGGTAAGTCTAGACATATACGTCGGAGACACAATACCATTAGACAGTTGATTTCGAATGGGGTTATTTCGGTTGACTACGTGAAGTCAAAGGAAAACCTCGTGGATCCGCTTTACGAAAGGCATAAATCGAGATCAATCGTATAAAAACGTTAAGGGGAATGGGTTTAAAATCCACAACTTAAAGAATGTTCATAGCGGTAACCCAACCTTGTGAATTGGAGATCCCAAGACTTTGGTTCAATGGGACAACTAAGTTATGAATGTTCAAATTAACACTTGAAAATGTGTTAGCTCATTCTCGATACTTCCAAGTGTATGTAAATCAACAATGTGGTGAGGTTAAGTTTAAGACTTTTAATGATTCCTATATTGAAAGGTGGAGTATGGCAGATACTCTTCAATAGAGATCACCTATATAAGTGAGAAGTAATGGCCGCTTCAAAAGAAACACTTATGAATCTAAGATATGGTCCAGTATTTAAATGGACACAACATGAGAACAACAAATGTTAGAGTTGTTATTGTGTAAGATCGTTGTCTTTGTTAGATAAATGTTTTTATCATGATTTTGATGATTTTGTTCAAATGAGTTTTTAAACCAAAACAATGTCCCTAAATGTTGTCTAAATACTTCCGATCGATTTAAAATGTTTTTACTATTTTTCTGAGTATTTCTTAGAGTTTATTTTCGATATAAAATTGGACAACACATTTGTTTCAGTTCGACCGGTCGCTCTATAGGGCAACCCGTACCTGAGTTGAGTTTTGAAACAGAAAATGGGACGTAAGAAAAAAATGGAGAGGGCGGCCGGCCGACCAGGTGGTCGACCGTGAGGAGCGGCTCTCCGACCCGCGGGCGACCGTGACTGGGAGCAGCCCTCTTGGTTCAATTTTCTCTTTCGTAAATCCTTGACTCCAACCGGTTAAAAAATGACTCAAGGGCGGCCTTCGCATCCCCCTCCGACCGGTCGAACCCCTGTTTATCAAAAACTATCCGCTTGCGTTTTTTCGCATACTTTTTCCCTATTTTGTGGGATTGATTTCTAACAGCTATATTGATCATTTTAAATGGTTTCTTTTGCAGCAAATCACTCCCCAAGGAGGAGCCAATGTCTGGAAATGAAAGCCAAGTCCTCTCCTATAAATAGAGGCTTCATTCAAGCAACAAGATACAACACTCTACACAAGCAAAGAGCAATTGAGCAAACACTTTCATAAATCTTGTTGTATTAGCATAAGCACTTTCATTTGCACAAACTTGAGGTCTAGGCTTTCAATTCTTGATTACACTTGTACTCATATTGTATCAATCATTATTGAGTTGTAATCTTGATTTTGGTCATCATTCAACACAAGACATCCTTGTGAGTATTCTTGGGTAAGAATACACTTGGATGATCTAGGTGATAGGTGTTTGAAGGTGGTGGTAATCTTCAAAGGTGTTGTAAGAGGATTGTGGTAATCCTCAAGGTGTTGTAAGAGGGTTGTGGTAATCCTCAAGGTGTTGTATTAATTTTTGCAAATTAATAAAATCTTTTTTTCTTTTTGAAATCCATCCCGGATATACTGGGGTGGTAGTAGATTAGGCCCTAGGTGGGTTGAACTACTATAAATCGACGTGTGCTATTTACTTTCCGCATTTAGCATTTCATTTTTGCTTGAGTCTTTCCAAAAAGAGGGCAAAATCTGAAAAAATCGGATAATCTATTCACCCACCTCTAGATTATTGTAGCCACTGACTAACAAGTGGTATCAAAGCCAAACTCTTTGGCTAGCTCGCCCGAGTAAAGAGGAAAGATCCATGGCTACACATGATGCTCATCTCACCACCGGCGCCTCCACCAACAAGCCACCACTATTCGACGCCAACAACTACGCATTTTGGAAAGACCGTATGGAGTGCTTTCTACAAGGGTGCGGGTTCGATATTTGGAATGTGGTTATTGAAGGAGTTGATCAACCAACCAAGAAATCGGAGGATGGCACTTTGACTCCTAAACCTTTCAAGGAGTTCGATGAAAATGACAAAAAAAGCTTTCTCTCTAAACGGTAAGGCCTTAAATATTTTGCATTGTTCTCTTACGGCTACCAAGTATAATCGCATAAGAGGCATAAGGTCGGCACATGAGGTTTGGAAAAAATAGGAGACAATTTATGAAGGGACTAAGAAGGTCAAGCAAGCAAGAAAGACCATGCTTGTTAAAGACTTTGAAAACTTTAACATGCATGATGGTGAAAACATTTCCAAGATGGTGGAAAGGCTTGATAATATTGTCAATCCTCTTGTGGCCCTTGGTAAAGTCATTTCCGAAGAAGACAAGGTGACTAAGGTATTGAATGCTCTTCCTTCGCTCATGGTCCGAAAAAGTAACGGCAATCACGGAGGCACAAAACCTTGAGACACTCAAGTTTGACGAGCTCATTGGAAACCTCCTCATCTATGAAGTCTATCTCAAGGAGAGGAAAAATTCCAAACCATCCATAAATCAATCGGGTATGCAAATTATTCCTAAAGGTCTTGCTTCTTCTTCTAATAATGCATACTATGATAATGATGATGATGATGAGGAGACGGCCACACTTGTTCGAAAATTTGCAAAATTTGTGAATAAAAATAAAGCGAGAAACAAAGAGATAATGCTTGCTTTAAATGCGGAAAACCCAGGCACTTCATTGCCGATTGCCCAAAGCTCGATGAAGAGGAGCAAAAGAAAAAGAAGCCTTTCACAAAAAAGAAGGCTCTAAACGCGGAAGTCAAAACATGGGATGAACTACTCGAAACAACTGATGAGAAAGGAGAAACCGAACACGGTCTCATGGCCATAGACGATGAAAACAATGAGGTACACTCAAATTCTTCTACTTCCTCCATAGTTGATGACTTGCAATGTGATTTTGATGAATTGCAAATTGAGTTTCAAAATTTAATTGTTAAATACAAAAATTTGAAAAAGGAGCATAAGGAGCTTAAGGTTGAAAAGGAAAAATTATTTACCTCTTATGAATCTCTGACAAAGCTCATGCTCTTACTCTTACTAGAATTCATTCTCTTGAAACCGAAAAGGAATCGCTCACAAAAGATATTGAATGTTTGAAAAATGATGTGCATCGTTTCAACATAAGTACGGATAAAGTCACAAAAATTTTAGATGCACAAAGAGGTGAGCATTCCAAATTGGGACTTAGTTATAAGCCATTTCAAAGTGTTTTTAAGAAAAATAACCAAGGTCCGACTTTTGTACGTGCTAATAATTATAATACTCCTACTTGTTTTTATTGTGGCAAAGTTGGACATTATGCTAATAATTGCAAATTGAGAAATAGCTCAAGACATGTTTGGAGACCCAAAGGTCTCAAGACTAACCCCATGGACCCCAAAATTATAGGTACCTAAAAGAAATTCTTTTGTAGGTGATAGGGGATATAACAACAATGGAAGATTCAAAATGGCTCGTGGACAGCGGATGTTCACGCCATATGACCGGAAGAAGAGAGCTTTTACCAACATCAAGCTCCAAGAAGAGGGTATGGTCATGTTCGCAATGGCAAAGGAAAAATTCTTGGAAATGGAGAAATTGGTAACTCTTCTTTCTCTCTTAGTAATGTTCTTTTTTAGTTGAAGGGCTTAAGTTTAATTTGATAAGTGTTAGCCAACTTTGTGATTCAAATTATGATGTTTCCTTTAATAAAGAAAAATGTCTTATACTTAAAAATGGTGAAATTATTTGTGAAGCAAATAGAAAAGGCAATCTTTACAAAATTTGTACCAGTGATTTGGTTAGTCAAAATGTTTCTTGTTTAGTCGCCAATAATGATTTAACTAGTTTATGGCATAGGCGACTTGGATATGTTGGATACAAGAATTTGAAAAATATTTACAAAAACCAACATGTGAAAGGACTACCCAAATTGAATTTTGAAAATTTTGGCTTATGTGACACTTGTCAAAAGAACAAATTAGTTAAAAGTAGTTTTAAGCCCAAAATGAAATTTCCACGACCAAACCCCTACAAATGCTTCACCTTGATTTGTATGGGGATATTGGTACGGCTAGTCTAAGTGGAAAACATTACACTTTTGTTATCGTCGATGATTTTTCTAGATATACTTGGGCTCTTTTTCTTACCAATAAAAGCGATGCCGTTAATGAGTTTGTTAAGTTGTGTAGACTTATTGAGAATAAAAAGGAAGACACTATCAAGTCTATTCAAGCGATCGAGGTGGAGAATTTGACGGTGAATATAGAGTATTTTGTGAAACCAAAGGATATGCTCATAAATTTTCGGCTCCAGGGACACCTCAACAAAATGGAGTAGCCGAAAGGAAAAATCGAACATTACAAGAGATGAGTCGGTCCATGCTCAATGAATTTTCACTTCCAAAATATTTTTAGGCCGAAGCCGTAAGTACCGCTTGCTATGTCATTAATCGAGTTTATATTCGTTCTAAAATGAATAAAACTCCATATGAGCTTTGGAAAGGTAGAACTCCAAATATTAGTTATTTCAAGATATTTGGTTGTAAATGCTTTATTTTGAATACCAAAGATCAATTGGACAAACTTGATCCTAAGGCCGATAGATTTAAAATGTTTTTACTATTTTTCGGAGTATTTCTTAGAGTTTATTTTCGATATAAAATTGGACAACACATTTGTTTCGTGCTCGACCCACCTTATAGGGCAACCCGCACTGAGTTGAGTTTTGAAACAGAAAATGGAACGTAAGAAAAATGGAGAGGCGACCGTCGACCAGGTGGTCGACCGGTGAGGGCGACCGGTCCCCCCCGGGCGACCTGCACTGGGAGCAGCCTCTTGGTTCGATTTTCTCTGAAATCCTTCACTCTAACCGGTCACATACTAAGGGCGACGGTCACACCCCTCCGACCGGTCCCCCCGTGTTAAAATTCGTAGAATTCAATTTCAATCTTATCTCTCGCGCGACGGTCGAATCCCCTTTTATCAAAACTATCCGCTTGCGTTTTTGGACTTTTTCCCTATTTTGTGGGATTGATTTCTAACAGCTATATTGATCATTTTAAATGGTTTCTTTTGCAGAAATCACTCCCCAAGGAGGAGCCAATGTCCTGGAAATGAAAGCCAAGTCCTCTCCTATAAATAGAGGCTTCATTCAAGCAACAAGATACAACACTCTACACAAGCAAAGAGCAATTGAGCAAACACTTTCATAAATCTTGTTGTATTAGCCTAAGCACTTTCATTTGCACAAACTTGAGGTCTAGGCTTTCAATTCTTGATTACACTTGTACTCATATTGTATCAATCATTATTGAGTTGTAATCTTGATTTTGGTCATCATTCAACACAAGACATCCTTGTGAGTATTCTTGTGGTAATAATACACTTGGATGATCTAGGTGATAGGTGTTTGAAGGTTGTGGTAATCTTCAAAGGTGTTGTAAGAGGATTGTGGTAATCCTCAAGGTGTTGTAAGAGGGTTGTGGTAATCCTCAAGGTATTGTATTAATTTTTGCAAATTAATAAAATCTTTTTTCTTTTTGAAATCCATCCCTGGATATACTTTTGGGGTGGTAGTAGATTAGGCCCTAGGTGGGTTGAACTACTATAAATCGACGTGTGCTATTTACTTTCCGCATTTAGCATTTCATTTTTGCTTGAGTCTTTCGAAAAGAGGGCAAAATCAAAACCCGGATAATCTATTCACCCTCCCTCTAGATTATTGTAGCCACTGACTAACAAAGTCTTGGTTTACACGAATGGCGAGTAGTTCAAGACATCGCGTCACTAAGCGCCTAAAAATCCGATAGTATTTTTCTAAGGAAGGTTCAAAGCCACAAGCTACCTATCTTGATGCAATAACAATTTACCGAGACTTTCAAGCGAACCCGCATACACGCATGCATTAATTTCATTCATGTCATCATGTGGGGATTGTTGGAATTTTGGTCTTGAGAAATGGGTGTTGACCAATTTTAACCAAATAATTAAGTGGTTTCCATTTGTGAAAAATGGAATTAAATTATTTGTAAAAATTCTACTAAGAGAGTAGATGAGAATAACATTTGGAATTTCTCAAACCGATTCCGGTGAATGAGAAATTAATGCTAGAAGTTAGCCACATAATATATATAAATGGTATGGAAAATGGAAAATGTGGGGAATGAGAGATGCTCCATCCCACATAGGAAAATGAGGTTAAGTTTGCACACTTAATATATCCCAAGTTGGACTTATGGGTTTGGGCCCTTGGGGCACCCAAGTTTTTAAAGGGGTGAGGACTTACATGCTTGTGGGTTTGGTTCAAAGCACACACGCCACAAGACGCCACCCACGCCGCCGCCGCCGCCGGCCGGCCTGGGCTTGGGCTTGGGCTTCAAGGCCTATTCTTTTTGGACCAAAACCTTTGAAATAAATGTTTAATTAATTTTTGTAATTAATTAAATGGATTTAATTAATTTTCGTAAGTAATTAAATGAATTTCCAATCGGGAAGAGTTCGGACCACAAGACGACGGAAGCACGCCCATGCGTCGGTCGTCTACCCGTCGCAGAGTTTTTGAACCAAATAGACGGCCCATGCGTCCGGTCGTGCTCCCCCGAACAGTGCTTCACAAGTCAAAATGTGTCTTTTCAAGCCAAAAGACGCGATTTTCCGTATGGGTACTTGCTTGCCTTATATTACGTGGCCCCGCAGATGAATTAACACACGAAAATTCTCAGATAATAACCAATCATTCTGCATACGAAGCATATTGATTCTTCCCTTCCTTTGTAGCTTGAAAGTCAGAAACACTTCGTTTGTTCGCTGTGATTCCGGTTTTGCTAGTGCTTAAACCGAACGAAAAGTCGTTGTATCTTAGAGACGAGCGCGGAATCATAAACACTCGGTATACGATACGGGCGTTTTCGTCTTGCAGAGACTGAATCTAATTCAAGCCTCGACTTAAGCCTATACACTTATTCTTAGCCATTTTCTTCCTAAACAGAAACCTTCACTCTTATATTTAACCCAACATAGATGACATTAGTGCGTTTGTAAGTTAGAAAATATAAAAGGTTCCATCTCTTTGAATTAGTGTTCCTGGTTCTAAGCTAAAGTTGCATAATGCATCTCCTTTTCTTCCTAATAAAAAGAAATCACAGAGTGGGTCCTAGCTAGGTTTCAAGGGACTTGGAGCAAAAAATAATAATGGGAGGCCTTTTGTTTACGTGAAAAATAGGAAAATAACAAGAACAATGTTACAAATATAATTTCATTGATTTAACATATAAAATATTTATTTTAGTTGTAAAAAATTGTCATACTCCAACTTTAATGTTTTGGTCTCATTGAAACAAAGTTACAAAAATGATCATTTAATACAATTTACCATAGAGAAAAGACAAAAAAAAAAAACTATTTAATGAATTAGCTATGTAAAATTGATATTCGTGCATTTTTTCTACAAGTCATTAATCTATCTTTCATAACTAAATAATTACAAATTCACTCTCAATTGAAATCAAAGACAATGCTAAGTAATTATTTTCCGTTTTGCCAAAAAAAAAAAACAAGGAAAGAAAAACACAAAAGTTAAAAATAGAAAAGGGGAAAAATAAATCCATTTTTGCAATTGTTAAGACTTGAACTCATGACCTCCAAGTATAAAACAAAATTCCAATCCTGCCAATCTGACACCGTAGATATTTGTTATTTATTTCAACCTCTTTAAATATATAACTAAACAAATTATACACATATATAAAACAAACTCAGGGGTCCTTACCGGAGGGAGGCCCTGTGCGGCGGCACCACCTGCGCCACCCCAGGGTCGCCCCTGAGAAATCATCATCATCATCAACTGCACCTTATCTCACTATGTTGGGTCGGTGGCGTAAAGTTTATAGTGTCAATTAATTATCTAAAATTAGTTAACACTATAAATTCACACAAAAAAGCAAAGCGGCAAAATTTTACGCCAGATGCCCTTCTTGACGCAATCTTCATACGAAGGAGAAATGAGATAAAATTCCAAAACAATCATCATCATAGGTTTTTCCACTTGCATGGAAAATATCATGAGATGGCGATTAGTTAAGATAGTTGTTCTAGTCATGTCCCATTACATGATTGATATTGTGAAATCAACATTTACATCATGGAACATGACGTATTCCTAATAAAAAGAAATGTACGGACAATATTAGATGACAAATTCACAAACTAAGGCTATTCAAACTTTTTTTTTCCAATATAAAAATTGTAATTAGTCGGAAGATTGGAAGTTTGAACAGCGTTAGTTCATGAATTTGTCATCTCTATAGTGTTACTTGTCTTCTAGGACTGTAACTACATATACAGTGGCGGAGCCAATATAAGCCCAGTACAGTCCATAGACCGCACTCAATTTATGTTGCCACCTATTATATATATAAAAAAAATATATTTTGCTCTCTAAACTCAAAATGTAGTTATGTGGACCACACTCAATTTGAATAACATGACAACACCTACACTCACGAGTCATGACCCAACTATTGTTTAAAAAAAATATATTTCTCTCACTTCAACTACCAATGCTCCCCCAATCAAAAAAAAAATCATCTCACTTTATCTCTCTTTCACCTTACCTATCGGCTCTCTGCTGCCTCTCTCTATCACTCGAGAAGAACCAGATTTCAAACTTAAAAAAACAAGTAACATAGTTGATATTTGTGTTCTTAATTTTTAATGATTCCAATGGGTACAAAGGAAATATTTTTCTCTCTTTCTTCTTGCCTCTCTCTTCTTTTTTGAACTCGAAGCATTTTAAAGTCTTCAAGTTTTACTTTTGATAACAAGAAATAAATAAGTAATGATTTAATAATTTTGGAGATCAAGTTTGAAGAGTATATTTGTTGTAAGGTACGACTTGCTTATTTTTATTACAATATTTTTTTATTTTCTATTCATTAAAATTTTGACCCGAGAAGCGCTATGCCGGAATGATGAAATTTTCGACCGCACTGGCCGAAAATTATGTATCAATAGTAAAAATATATATGTTATTGATGTTGCCTTTTACGGCAGATCACACTAAGTTATCTGATAAAGTCCAAGTCTTTTTCTCCCAAAGCTAGAAGTCTTCAGTCATGAGAACTTGCCTGCAACACCAGCAAATGTTAGACGGGTCTTGAGGTTGTCCCTGGGAAGCCCCTCCGACACTCACAACACGATGAACGAGAGAGAACATTAAACAGTACCGAGAATACTGAATATGAGTTATGTAAATTAATTTAGATTTTGACTTACAATGAGATGGAGGGACCTTTATATATCCTGGGCAAAATGGGGCCTTGTGGGTCGCGTGTGAGAAAATGGCTCATGGGCCAGATCTGGACCTCGTGGGCTGGGTTATTCCAATTGTAGCTCACTATTTAATGGGTAATTAATGAGATTAAATAAATATATAAATGGAATTATAATAATAATAATTAAAGGACATTTTTACCCCAACAATTATTTTTAAAAAGGAAATTATATTATACCATCTTATTTCAAACGATGATCTAACGCTAATAACTCTGAATAATAAGCTTTTAAAAGTAGACATGTAAAAATGCCCAAAATCAACTTTAACTTTTATTTCATATCTAAAACATTGTGTGTTGAAACATGAAGATTCAAAATTGGAGGGACAGGGTATATGTTAGTTGACAATCTACATTGTGGTCACCATATTAACATGTAATTGCACTTAAGGATATTCTGAATGCTACCACATTTTCACAACAGACTGACAGAATTTACCGATATAAATAATTTTATAACTAGCTAGAATTTTACAATTACCTACAGAATATCAACAAAATAAAAAATATTATTTTTTTCTCCAAACTATATCGATCAATTGTCAACCAAATCACCCATAGTCTTTAAATTTGCCAATAGAAATATAACAGATTTTTATCAACAATTTTTGATTTTCCCAGTAAATATTTATACCACATATTTTAACCTCTGTAAATAGGTGTAAATTGGAATCAAGCATACCACTTGTTAATTACTCTATGTTCACAAAAGTCGCTATATCATTTAATTTTAAAAATGTGATTGGATACAATTAGACCTGTCAAAATGGGCCGACGGGACGGGTTGGCCCGCGACCCACCTCAAACGGACCTTTGGCTGGGGCAGGGCGGGACGGGCCAAGAGAACCTTAACCCAACCCCAACACGTGTTGGGCAGCGGATTGGGCAGCCGACCCGTCATAAAATTTAAGAAAAAATCCATTAAAAATTTTAATTTATTTCTTTACTAATTAATGATTTTTCTTTTCTTTTTTTTTTTCGGCCTTCCATGATACAAGCTTCGTTGTTGCAAATATACCTCAACATTTGAATATATATATATATATAATACACATATTAATGTATCGATTAATAAATTTTTCGTCCCATTTATTTTCTTTTAAATTGGATATCCATACGTGATCAAAAACTATTTGTGCTAGTCTATAAGAGATATAAGGGAATGTAATTTGTTTGCAAGACATAATTATGGAATGAAAAACTTCAATAGCACAGACTCACAATAGCACACACATATGATTGGATTAATTCCGAGAGTATACTTTAAGTTTGATTTAACATAATTAATCATAACATGTGATCTTGTACAATAAACTGACCATTTTCATTTCAAAACTATATGTATTCAAGAATTTGAAAATAACAGTAAGAAATAATTTCATTATAGAATTAGGGGTGGACACGGTTCTGGAACCGCCGATTCCGATTCCAAAACCGTCGGTTCCGGTTCCTCATTTTGGAGGAACCGAAACCGGAACCGTTGCCTCACGGTTCCGGTTCCGTTTCTGGTTTTAACCGGAACTATTTGTTTATCTTTTGATAATTTTTTCATTTCTTAAAATAGTTTATCAATTTCAGTTAAAAAAAAAGACGGAAAATAAAGAAAAACCCTTGGACTTAATATTAATAATAGTATTAAACATCTATATATAATATTAGAGTATAGAAGAATCAAAGTTCACGTAGTTCGCTTATAACATTTAGTCTAAAACATATCTCATGTAGTTACAAAAATAAAGCATCATAATAAACATTTAACATTTCTTCTAACATGTATTTACTAAAATAAAATTGTTGGTTTTAACCTTAAAAAAATGGTTCAATCACGGTTCCCACCGATGGTTAGGACCATCGGTTCCACGGTTTTTGAGACCTAGGAACGGGAACCGGAATCCGCCTACACGGTTCTGATTCCATTTGGCCACCCCTATATTGAATAGATTTAAATATTTCACATTAAAAAGAATAACAATTTAATATTACATTGCAGCCCGTGGCCTGCCCACCCCGCCACGGTCTAGCACACCTTAACCCGCGGGCCAGTCCATTTAGGCTCACCTCCTAGCGGGTCTATGAATTCTTAACCCAACACCCTACATTTGGTAGAGCGGAGCGGATCGCCCATTTTGACAGATTCTAGATAAAAAGAACGACTCTTGCAAAGCATAAGGTGCTAAATCGATATTTAGAAAAATATATAGGAGCGAAGTAGAATAGGTAAAATTTCTTTATCCGGCAGGCCTGGAACAGTAATGGACGTATACAAACAATTATGCTAATAATCCTCTATACAGGAATAAAGATCCATCCCAAAGATCATTTCCTTTCTCAAATCCACATTCAATTCTATTTTTTTTTTTTTTCAGTTGATAAAGAAGATTAATGGATGGCAATGGAACGGGAGGATACGGAGCGGGGCAATTTGTAGAATATAATTTTGTCACTATAAGTTTTTTTTTTTATCTTGTATTTTATATTAAGAAGCCTTTTTATCTTCTAATTTATATTATTAATGTATATTGTTTATAATTGTTAATGTATATATGTAAGATATAACATTAGGTACATAAGAATTGCAATATCAAATAAAATATATGTAAAAAGTAAAAACATATTAGATATATTCATAAAAAAAAATGGTAAGTTGGGTAGGACGGGACGGATACCCAAGGGACATAAGCGATACCCGGACTTGTCACGCCGACACCGTGTCACACAAGGCGGTGCAAGAATATATTTGAGGTGAGCCGATACACAAAAATGGGGTAGGCAGAATACATGAAAATGGGGTGGGACGAATAAGAAAATCATATTAATTATAATTAAAAAAATTTACAAAATATTCTAATGTAAAAAAGATTTTTGAAAAAATGGGGGTCAGCCAGTGCCCCCTCTCTCCACCCTTGGGGTCACAGTGGGGGCGGTCAAAACTAGACATGCAAGGGTGGGTCATGATCGAGACGGTCAAATTGCCATCCAAGATAGAGATGACAATGGGTGGGGACGGGGATGGTATGTCCGGCGCTGGTATGGGACATATCATCTCCATCCACGAATCTCATTTCAAATATCATTCCCGTACAATTGC
Organism: Rehmannia glutinosa; assembly: GCA_016081115.2. Lineage (NCBI taxonomy): Eukaryota > Viridiplantae > Streptophyta > Magnoliopsida > Lamiales > Orobanchaceae > Rehmannia > Rehmannia glutinosa. Next base: position 79,285 of record JABTTQ020001808.1, on the reverse strand, counting down.
CCATTTTGTGAATCTGGTACAGGGTATGGGGTCCCCACGGTGAATCGAGGTCCCCGTTTTGTATTTATTAATAAATAAAAACTATAAAAATGAAATAAAATTACTTAAAATAGTTAATAATTAAAATAGATAAAAGTATCATGAATCACTAATCTTATAATAACTCCACAATATAAAATACCTTAACAATTTGAGTTAAATAAAACAATATTCAAAATACAAAGTCTAGTAATCTTAAAATTGTAAAAGTCATTACAATATAAAACACACATTTTTTAAGGTTTAATTTAAGATTTAATAAAATAAAAAAATGTAAGCATCTAGATGTATATATATATATATATATATTTCGGGGAACGGGAACATGGACGAGGAATCCCCGTTATATAAATACCCTCCCCGTTCCATCCCCAATTTCCGAAAAGTGGGGAATTCCCGTCCCCACTACCATCCCCGAATTAACCGGGGATTCCCCATCCCATTTGATTCGGGAACGGGGATAGTTTCCCACGGGGATTTTGCCATCCCTATCTGAAGATTATGTGTTTATTTAGGAGCACTTATGAAAAAGGCCATTTTGAAAATGGACTTCTCTAGAATTGACTTTTCAAATTGGCCTAGTTTGTTTATGTTTCCAACAATCTATTTCCAATTTCCAACTATTCATAAAACTGGAATCATGTTTTTTATAAATTTTCCAATGGAAATCATCATTTTTCACATAAAACTACATCTCAAACCTATAATTTCAATTCCCAACACTATACACTATCTTACATCACTCATCAATCATTATTCTTATCTTTTCATCCAATTATACATATGAGACCCACTATTACCAACTCTATCAACTTAAAATATTATTATTTTTTAATTATTTATACCTAATGGGACCCACTAGCCTACAATCTCACAAATATAATATTATATATTCAATTAAAATATTCAAACACTATCAACTTTTCAAATTATTATATACATAAAATAATACTTCAAAACTACTCAACCAAACATAATCTCATTTCCAAACCTACATAAAACTCATTTTCATTCACTCATCCAAACATATTTCCAATTTTCACACGAAAACCAATAAATTCTCAAAATTCAATTTCCAACACTAGAAACTAGAAATGGTCCATGGAAACATAACCATACCTAGAATTGACTTTTTTGAACTTATGATCTTTTTTATTTATGGGGTCAAATCACCAAAAGAGTAAATGGACCATTTTTTTTAAGAAAATGAACCAGAATATCTTATTTTTTTTAAAGAATTTTATTAGTCATCTTTATCATGCCAATAATGCATTTAATGTCATTGATATTGAAGATCCATCAAATATGACTTCAAATCTCGTGGTTGAGAAAATCAAAGTCAGCAGGAAAAATTATTGTAGAATGGGTAGGATGGTCAGGGATTTAGGTATTGATTTTTTTTTTTTTATAATTTTTCAATTAGCTACAATATTTTTTATATTTCTGTATTTATCTATTTATTTTAATGGAAATAAAATTTAATACGATGATTTTGTAAGAACTTGTTGATTTCTTTAATTTAAGTTGCAAGGGCTTGATTATATTTTGTCGTGTGATGGTGGAAAACTTAATACCTAGTGATCTTATAATTTGTCACATTTTTTTTTTTCTATTAGTCATATTAGAACATTTCATGTTTGCAATATTCAAAGTGCATATTCGATCTGCAAACACCTAAATTAATTTGGCAAAAACTCATAAAGGATCTGCTTTACGTCTCAAATCCGTAAGACGGATCCTCTTGACCAGAGATCTGGTCCCCATGGATCCTGTTGACCGCCCCAGCGGTCAATGCCACCGGATTTTTTTTTTTTTTTTTTTTTTTTTCCCCTCGTTAAAAATAATTTTACGAGAAAAAGTATTTGGTTATTTTAGATAAAGTATCATATTTTTTAATATAGCCACGATTATGATTACATAACATTGAAAGAAAAAAATATATTAGAGTTAAAATAACACCTTTATGAGTAAAAGTATATATTTTTTGAGACAAAATATCATGTTTTAAGAGTAAAAATATATGTTTTATAAATAAAGTATTACATTTTTTAATAATAAATACAAAGAAAGATGAATAATAAATATGATAGAGTTAAAATAATACTTTTATAAGTAAAAGTATTTGTTTTTTGAGATAAATTAACATATTTTTAATATAGTCACAAATTATGAATATATTACAATAAATATATATAAAATGCGAGTTTCTGTTTTTCTTCCTCGATTAAAGTAATGATTTTATGAGAAAAAGTATCGGTTATTTTAGATAAAGTGTCATATTTTTTAATATAGCCTCAGATTATGATTACATTACATTGAAGGACAAATAAATATATTAGAGTTAAAGTAATACCTTTATGAGTAAAAATATATATTTTTTGAGATAAAATATTATTTTTAAGAGTAAAAATATCAGTTTTTTAAATAATGTATTACATTTTTTAATAATAAATACAAAGAAAGATGAATAATAAATATGATAGAGTTAAAGTAATACTTATATAAGTAAAAGTATTTGTTTTTTGAGATAAAGTGACATATTTTTAATATAATCACAAATTATGAATATATTACAATATATATATATATATATATATAGTCAAAGTAACACTTTTATATGTTAAAGTATCTATCTTTTGAGATAAAGTATCATGTTTTTTAATATAGTCACAAATTAGAAATGAAGGAAAGAAGGAAAAATAAAAAATAAATATGATATAGTTAAAGTAACACTTTTATAAGTAAAAGTATCTGTTTGTTGAGAGAAAAGTATCGATTTCTTAATACAAATCAAACTAGGAACAAAAAAGATAAAAATAAAAAATAAATATGATGTAGTTAAAGTAACACTTTTATAAGTATCCATTTATTGAGATAATGTATCATGTTTTTTAATATACTTGGGTTCGATTCTTAGCTTTTACATTTATAGGCGTTTGTAATTTTTTTAATTACCATGCGTATATATAAATGTATTTATATACATTGTTATATTGAAATTGCACAATAAGCATTAGTGGTGTAGTGTTAGAACACTACCTTATGTCCCCATAGGCTCATGGGTTCGATCACCCACAAGCTACAAGAGTCATTGCGGATTTTTGTTTTTTTTTTCAATAATAGGTGGGGCGGGTGGGCCAAGGGGCGGGCAGATCCGGGACGGGTCGCGGGTAGGATCCGTCTTACGGAATAGATCCGTAAGACGGTCCTACAAGAGACCTACTCAATTAATTTAGCAACGCTCGCGAGAGTACGAGATCAATTGTAGGGTAGTAAGTTAACCTCAAGTCGTCTATCAAAGGAAGACTTAGCCGCAAATAATTATTATGTATCACAATAAACAAAAAATATATCCTAAACACTCTAACAAGATTTGTGATTTTAGTTATCTAAAGAAAAATAATAAAAAGACCAATTAAAACTCGAACACAATTAAACCTAGTAAAAACGATATGGATGAAACGCCTAAGATTTTGGAATCATTTCATCAAACTCGCAAGCGAATATCAACTAATTGATCATGTGATTAACAATTATAAAAAATGTAAAAACTAGGCCTAGATCGATAACTCACATATTCACATAATAGGTCTATCCATACATAATTTGCTATTTTCATTAACCATGTTAGATAATACATCTCTCGATTCATATCTAACCCCTAATAAATTTGTCCAGAATAATATATTTTTTCGATCTCAATTATTCCCTCAAAACAATCAAAAGTTCGCCAAACAATTACTCATCAAGTAAAGCAATTTATTCAGGAACGCAAATCAGTTAGTCAATATGCATGCTTGTTTGTTTGAATCAAATCATCATAATCCCAGAACAAGGAAATTAGTTCATGCTTGAGAATGGAATCATAATCTCAATTGAAGGAAATAAAACAATCATAAACATTATCATCCAACAATAATAATCACCCAACAATTGAAATCGGATAAAAGAGATGAAGAAATATTACGCTTTGATTAAGCCGCAAAATAACTTCAATAAGAAGAACCCAAGCAATCCCAATGTTGAATGAAAGAGAAAATAACAAAAACTAATGTTTAAAAGTGCTAAGTAATGAAAGGTGTTCGAAATATGGGCTTCCCAAGTCTTATTTATAAACCTAGAGTCCTATACAAGGTGGAAGAGCCAAAAAGTTAAAAACAATCGTGAATTTCATGTTCGAAGTCACCGTCGCGCGATCACAAGACGATATCGCAGACTTCCGCCAAGACAAGACAGACTCGCATGTTGCTAGCCGCGCGCCACCATGCATTTTGTGCGCGATCGTGCACCCTAAAAACATCCGAATTTGCTCTTGCGTCCTTCATATTCATTGTAGATGTATCTCTTAGCTTTTCATACCTACTGGAATGACCTCAATATCAAATGTTTAGAGACAGTTATGACCAAAATACAAAGACATGTCATTTCCAAAATTTCAACACATTGTTTCCACTTGAACTTGATTTTAACCCATCCAAACATCTTCATTTGCATTTAGTAGCAGAAGTATACATTGTAGAACTTTGTCTTAGCTTTCCAATGGTGTATGAATCATGCCAATTGGACTTTGGATTCAAATGTTACGTCCAAACTATGACAATTGCCGCAGTTGCGCGAAATGACTTTTTAACGTTTCTTGCACCAAAACTTGTTTTTTCCACCAAAACCTAGAAAAACAATAAAATAACACAACCTAACACTATAACATGTAATATGCAAATATAACACACCAAAAATATGCACAAATCATCACACAAAACACTCACAAAAACATGCAAAACAGTGCATACGCCATACACAATGCACCTTCCAAAACACATTTACCCCTTTCATTTTCATGACTACTTATAGCTTGTGCCTAATTGTAACTATTTAAAAATCGGGAATCAGATAGTGGTCAAGTGCTAAACCTAGTGTTAGCAAATATGGACCAAAACATAAATCACATATTTGCACATATAAGGTGGATCAAATATACCAATTTACAAAGTGAAACTATCGATCCGGATATCCGGATTAAGCCCGCTACAAGCCTTCTTTTGATCAATGATTAAGCTATCTACAAGCCTCCTTGATTGAATCGCGAACAACGAACTAAATCCATATATTGTTTGAACCACAAACAAACCACGAACAAGATCATGAACCATCTTTCTCGTTGGTGCAAATAACTACTAGAGTTATTTACTTGGTTGTGTACACCTTAAACCCTTGATAACTTCGGTGATGATCCAAGAAAGAACGTGAGAGAAATTACGGGAGAGATTTCGATATTCCGTAGGAGAGAGATAATAATCTCTACTACTTATGATATAGGGAGAGAATATAAAATGATATATCTCAATCCCTATTTAAATTGGATCTTACCATATTAGATACAATCTCCAAGATGCATGATAATCAATAGATCCCCAATATCTTTCATAAGATAAAAGATACGGATGTAATATCCAATATCTCCTACTCATACATATCCGATTTGACTCATTCAAATCACATTATAATATTCTCATATCACGTCCCTTCTTTCATACAGGGAATAAGGCGTGCGACCAAACGAAAAGAATAGGCGATGAGAGTTATATTAAGTCATCACCAAACTAATATAACCGTTCAACTCAATAACTCGTTGTATACCCCAAACCAAGTGGTCGCACCCACTCAAGCATCTCCAAATCCCTCAATGAAATAAATAAAGCCATGCTCTGCTCACTTAAATATGTTTCTATGTTCATGAATAGTCAAACACATTTCGACATAGTCGCCTAAGCTATGAATCATATAACATAAGTGCATTACCAACTCGCTTCTTTCTCGGCCCCACATGCCAATTAGCTTAGTCTTGACTTTCCTAGACATGCTCGGCTGCATCAATCACACATGGTCATTGGATACATGCTAAAGTAGCTTCATCAAGCTTACACCTCATGACATGGTCTAGAGTCCCAAAGGGTACAAGAAAATAATATGGGCTCACACAATGAAGCAAGGACCCATTCAGTCACTGTCCCATAGACGGTCTCCTCAAAGCACATGTAGCTCCCATTCAACTTAGGCATGACATCATACAAATCTTAGTCTAATCGCTATTCAAGCGCCCGACCTACGTACTACTCGTAGTCAGTCCCAAAGTGTCAACGATAGTGTTAGGTAAATATTTTTATCGTAATTTTGATGATTTTATTTAACTGAGTTTTTCACCAAAACAATGTCCCTAAATATTGTCCAAATACTCCCAAACGATTTAAAATATTTTTACTAATTTTTTGGAGTATTTCTTGAAGTTTATTTTCAAATAAATTGGACAACACTTCTCGTCTTCAGACGACGGTCGCCTGGCCTGAGGGCAACCTTTGCCTGAAAGTTGATTTCCAAAATAGAAACAAGACGGACAAAAAACCCCAGGAGGTCGACCGGTCAATCGGTGCCTGGAGTTGTTCGATTTTTGCAAACTCCTCTGCATTGTATTTTCGAAGGTCCAACCGGTCCATCAGGGTGTCGATTGGTCACCCTGTGCATTTTTGGTCGTATATTTCAAAAACCTTCTTTCTGTTCAACCGATCGACCTATATGTTTATCAGCAAACTATCCGTTGAGCAACAGACAACTTTTCATGAAATTAAGGAATTGATTTCTAACAACTATAATCTTGATTTTAATTGCATTTTTTTGTAGATATCAATCTCCAAGAAGGAGCCTATGTCTGGAAATCAAATCCAAGACCTCTCATATAAATAGATGAAGAATTGAAGCTTCAAGACACAACAACACAAACTATACAATCACAAGCAAAATATTTGATATTCATCTTGTTATATTTAGCCTAAGTCTTTCACTTGCACATCTTGAGTACTTTCTTGATTACACTTGCACTTCAAAGTTGTATACTTCATTATCGAGTTGTAATCTTGAATTTGTGTTCATCATCCAAAACAAGATATCTTTGCTTTGGTGTTCTTGTGGTAAGAATGCACTTGGGTGATTTTAGGTGTTGAATAGTGTGGTACTCTTCATAGGTGTAAGAAGATTGTGGTAATCTTCTTGTTGAAGAGTTTGGTGCTCTTTTCGAGGTGTTGAAGAGTTTGGTGCTCTTCAAGTCGGAAGATTTTGGTAATCTTCATAAGGTGCGTGCAAGAAGATTGTGGTAATCTTCAGAAGATTGTGGTAATCTTCAAGGAAGATTGTGGTAATCTTCAAGAAGGTGTTGTAAGAAGAGTGTGGTACTCTTCAAGGTGATGTTGTAATAGTTTTGGTAATTATTAATAAAATTCTTTTTTTTTTTTTTCGACCCATCCCTGATATACTTTGGGGTGGTAGAGCACGTAGTCCCTAGGTGGGGTGAAGCTCTATAAATCATCGTGTGTTGTTTATTTTCCCGCATACATTATTGCTACCATCTTCACATTCGAAAAAGAGGGCGAAACTCAAAATATCGTCATAATCTATTCATTCCCCCTCTAGATTATCGTAGCTAGTTGTACTAACAAGTGGTAGAGCCAAACTCTTTGGCAAGCTCATTTCTCATTGCGAGTAAAGAACAAAGATCCATGGCTATGAACGAGAGCTATATTCCAACCGGTGCTTCATTCAATAGATCGCCTCTCTTCGACTCCAATAATTATGCATTTTTGAAAGATAGAATGGAGTGCTTCTTACAAGGTTGCGGGTTCGATATTTGGAACATGGTTATTAACGGAGTATGTATTCCAATGAAGAAAAAGGAGGATGGAACTCAAATACCCAAAGGCCTCAAGGAGTTTGATGATGAAGACAAGAAACTATTCTCCTTAAACGGTAAAGCTCTTAACATTCTTCATTGTTCTCTTACCGCTACGGAATATAATCATATTAGAGGAATTCGATCCGCTCATGATGTATGGAAAAAATTAGAAGTTATTTATGAAGGCACAAAGAAAGTGAAACAAGCTCGAAAGACCATGTTGGTCAAAGAGTTCGAAAATTTCACTATGAAAGTTGGAGAAAATATTTCCAAAATGGTTGAAAGGCTTGACAATATTGGAAAGGAAAGCAAGAATCAAGTTTTACTTTAGATGCGAAAACCCGGACACCATGTTGCCGATTGTCCAAAAGGGAGGAAGAACAACGGAAGAAGAGAAATACCACCGAAAATTAAAATCCTTAAATGTCAAAGCTGAAGCAAAAACATGGGATGAACTTCTGTAAATAATCCGATGACGAAAAGCCGAGCAATGTCTAATGGGCATCGAAGAAGACAATGAGGTACGCTCTAATTCTTCTATCTCTCTTATTAATGAATTGCAAGATGATTTTGATGAGCTTCAAAATGAATTCCAAAGCATGCTTTTTAAATACAAAAATTTGAAAAAGGAATTCAACTCTTTGAAAAATGAAAATGATAGCTTACTTACTTCATATGAATCACTTTCTTGTGCTTATACTAGTACACTTGATAAGGTTAGAAACTTTGAAAAAGAAAATAGTACTCTTGTTAAGGATATTGATTACATGAAAAAGGATATGTTAAAGTTTAACTTGAGTACCGATAAAATAACCAAAATTCTTGATGTTCAACGTTGTGATCATTTGAAACTAGGACTTGGTTATAAGCCTAATGCTATTAATGATATGAAAAAAGAACCAAGTCTCTATACATGTTAATCATTATGCTTCTAGAACTATTACATGTTTTTATTGTAGTAAAAGTGGTCACACGATAAATACTTGTCGGGTTAGAAATAGTTCTAATTATTATTGGAGACCTAAAAGTTTCAATGCTAATCTCAAAGGACCCAAACACTTGAGGGTACTACAAGATAATTTCATGTTAGGTACTTGGCGCAATAAAAGTCAAAGGAAATTCAACTCACAAATAGACAACAAATGTTCACGCCATTTGATCAAAAGAGGAGACATTATCAACAAAATTATTTTCCAAAAAGAAGGTATAATCAACAACCCTGGCAACCCTTGGCAATGGCGAAATTAGTAACTCTTATCCTCTTCTTGAATTATGCATTTTATTTAAATATTCATGTCTTTATTCTTCTCTTGATTGTCATAATTCTTTTTCAAAATGTTTCTTAAAAAAAAAATGAGGTCTCAACTATATACTCTTGGTTTTTCAAAATTCAAAAAGAGACCTTGAATACATTTTCAATAAGCTCATGTTTTATCAAACTTTTGTTGATTCCTACAAAAAGCATAGTATGTGCTACTTGTCCAACTTCTATGATGTTTTATATCAATATTGTCTATATTATCCTAGGTATTACTATGCTCTTGTGCAAGATGTTTTGTCAAGATTTTGCAGGAAATATTTTGGTATTAAAGAACAAATGATCGTAGACTTATCCATGACTATCTACATCATGATTTGTCAAATTTGAGAAAGGCATATTGGTTGACAAACAAAATCGAGGTATGTTCATCAACTTTTATTACTCCCATAGACTCGAAATTCTTCATGCATATGCTTATGCGCTCGATTACCAAGCAATCCCAAAGAATCTCATTTAAGTGCCGTTAAAAGAAATTTTTCAATATTTGAAAGGCACTCTTTCTTAAAGTTTGTTTTATCCAATGCTTGAAAACGTTCCTATTTTTTGTGATAAAACATTCGGTATAAATTATTTTCTCAAAATATGGTTCATCATAACCGAACAAAACATATTGAGGTTCGACATTATTTTCTAAGGGATTGCATTTCAAAACGAAAAAAAAATGAGATGTGCTTTATTTCGTCTCAAAATTAACTCGGATTTTTTAAAATCGCTAACCATCGAGTCTTTTGCTTCTATACGAGCTCGTTTAGGCATAATGCATATTGAATAAGGTCTACGTTTGCATTTTGCGCATTTTTAAAACTTAGGGGTGAAAAATCGGATTTTTGGATCAAAATTCGAACAGAACAAGAAAAAGAAGCTCCAGGGACCGGATGAAGGTAGGTCGACCGATCGACCATTACCTGGATCGACGACCTGGCTAGTTTTTGGTTTAAATACATTATGTTCCTAGACTTAGTTTTTGAACGGCTTTCTCCTATTTTCGCACCCCTTTGCAAAATTCGCAAAATTCACTCAAAATAATTTCTTTCTTGTATATTCTATATTTTTGAGTTTATATTATTAGTATATCATCATTATTGCCCGACTTCTCCGATAAATTGGTAAGTTTAATTCCTTTTTAATCTCAATTGGGTTGAACCTTGAGAAAGTGCTTACATTTGGGAATTTTGCTGAACTTGTTGTATCATTATGTTTGGAATATTTATTGTTAATGGTTTATATTTGTAGAACTGTGATTGGTGATGTATTTTTGGGTATGATTATATTTACAAGTTATATATACATCTTCGATTTTATTCTACGCACACTAAGTGTTCGATAAAATATTTCAATGAAAATTTCATCCCTTACATGATTCTCTCAATTTCAAAAGTCTTATAAGTTTATAGAAATCATGTTTTGTTAATCAAATGAGCTTTTACAAATCATCTTATCGAATGTTCCCTTATTATTTGGAATTTTAAGCTCTTTGATCAAAAGCTCGATAATTCGATGGAAATGCGCACTTTGATATATGATTATGATGTTTTTATCGTGGTAACATTCTTTTTCATGATTCCAAAGGGGATAAACATGAAATAAGCTCATAGAAGCCAAAAAAAAGCTCACGCGAGAAAAGCTAGTTGTGGTTATAAAAGCCAAAAGTCGTGGATGTAACTTAGTCCATTGGATGTATCATGGACTTTTATTCATATCTAATGAGTTCTCTTTGACAGGGAAGATTCTAAGCTCTTAACATTCAAGCTCAAAGTGTAAAAGCTGAGCTTTTAGCTTATGGTTGTTTGCTTCTATACTTACTCTTGTTGTGCATGTTGAAAGGGGGAGCCTTTACGAAATATTTTGAAAATCTTTACTCCCATCCCTATGACTCTTATGTATGGAAAGTTGTCGCCAAAATGGATAGTCGTTTTAGACCGAAAAAACTTGTTTTGTTTTCAAAATCGGACTCTTAAAATTGTTTTGGTTTGTAATCATCAAAAAGGGGGAGTTTGTTAGATAAATGTTTTTATCGTAATTTTGATGATTTTATTTAAATGAGTTTTTCACCCAAACAATGTCCCTAAATGTTTTCCAAATACTCCCAAACGATTTAAAATATTTTTACTAATTTTTTGGAGTATTTCTTGAAGTTTATTTTGGACAAAAATTGGACAACACTTCTGTCTCGTGTTCGACCGATCGCCCTAGAGGGCAACCTGTGCCTGAAAGTTGATTTCTAAAATAGAAACGAGACGGATGAAAAACCCCAGGAGGTCGACCGGTCGACCACCCGATCGACCGGTGCTTGGGATTGTTTGATTTTTTGTAATCTCCTCTGCATTGTATTTTCGAAGGGTCCAACGGTCCAACAGGGTGTCGATCGGTCGAACCCGATGTCGACCGGTCACCCTGTGCATTTTTGGTCATATATTTCAAAAACCTTCTTTCTGTTCGACCAGTCGACCCATATGTTTATCAGCAAACTATCCGTTGAAGCGTAAGACAACTTTTCATGAAATTAAGGAATTGATTTCTAACAATATAATGTTGATTTTAATTGCATTTTTTGTAGATATCAATCTCCAAGAAGGAGCCTATGTCTGAAAATCAAATCCAAGACCTCTCATATAAATAGATGAAGAATTGAAGCTTCAAGACACAACAACACAAGTTATACAATCACAAGCAAAATATTTTGGTCTTCATCTTGTTGTATTTAGCCTAAGTCTTTCACTTGCACATCTTGAGTACTAGGCTTGATTCTTGATTACACTTGCACTTCAAAGTTGTATACTTCATTATCGAGTTGTAATCTTGTGTTCATCATCCAAAACAAGATATCCTTGTTAGTGTTCTTGTGGTAAGAATACACTTGGGTGATTTTAGGTTTTGAAGAGTGTGGTACTCTTCATAGGTTTAAGAAGATTGTGGCAATCTTCTTGTTGAAGAGTTTGGTGCTCTTCAAGGTGTTGAAGAGTTTGGTGCTATTCAAGTCGGAAGATTGTGGTCATCTTCATAAGGTGCCATTGCAATAAGATTGTGTAATCTTCAAGGAAGATTGTGGTAATCTTCAAGAAGGTATTGTAAGAAGAGTGTGGTACTCTTCAAGGTGATGATGTAATAGTATTGGTAACTATTAATAAAAAAAATTTCATTTTCGAAACCTATCCCGGATATACTGGGTTGGTAGAGCACGTAGTCCCTAGGTGGGGTGAAGCTCTATAAATCATCGTGTGTTGTTTATTTTCCTGCACATACATTATTGCTACCATCTTCACATTTGAAAAAGAAGGTGAAACGCTGAATATCGGCATAATCTATTCACCCCTCTAGATTATCGTAGTCACTTGGACTAACAGATAGCTCATACATTCGGCTATAAATAAGATTTTATGAAGTTTGGACATACTTCATAATCGATCAACTCGGATCTCATATTAACCTCTAGCTAAGGCGATCGTTAATTATACTTATTAGCCTTCCTCATTTGCTTTCTAGCGTGAAGGTGATCATTCTAAAACCTCCTTGCGCGACACAATCTTTTAAGTCTCGTTCGCTCGCTCTCTTAGTGCCGGGTGATTGCCCATGTGAGAGGGCCAATCAAAGTCCGTGACAACTCACAAATTCAAGATAAACATATAATGAGAACCCAACATATCTCATTAATCATAATATGTTCTCACATGCCACATAATCAATTCTACTTAATCATAATGACTAACATGTCTTCAGAACATATATCCAAACAAAGGCTCATAAAAGGGATAAACGACCACACCGCTCGTAAAAGTTTGCCTGACAACAATTTAACTATGCGCAAAACTCTTAAATGAAGTAAAGCCTCGAGTAAGTATGTGATGCGAACCATAGCAACAACGTGCATACGACCCAACAACAAAATATTGTTAACCCAAGATCTTCACTAGTTCGGTTAAAATGGTGGAAATCTCGACCCGTTGCTTAGCAAAGTAAGAACCTCGGTATGCGAAGATGCCACAATCAATTATGGATTATTGTCTGATAAGTCGATAATTGCAACAAGAAACGTAAATCTTGAAGCACGTGGAAAAACACTGAATTTGAGAGTAAAGATGAATTCAATTGATAACCCATAAAAACATAAGTGTTTTCCCTTATATAGGCTCCACAACCCTAACCCTACTAGGAACAACTCAAAAACTGATAAGGAAACAAAAATTGAACAAAATCTCAAAATCCCGTATGGACGCACGGACACACGCACAGTCGTGCACAAGGTTGTGTGTTAAGTCGAGACTCTTCACTCCGTTCGCAACCACACACGGGCCGTACGTCAGTCCATGCGTCTAGTCGAAGGCTCCAAACTCGTACGCCATTACGCACGGGCCGTGCGTCTATCCGTGCACCAACTAGAATGCTCCCCTGTGACTTTGCCCTCGAATTTGACCCTTGCGCGTCCCAAACTTGAAATAACAACTTAAGATGTGGCCATAAAGGTTTACTTGGCCTCCAAAACAACAAAACGACTCAAACCATTCAAATTACGACTAACCCAGATAGACGAATACAAGATACTAATGAGAACTTGATTACAATGTCTTTAAGACACAAAGTGACTCGTATTCTTGGCATCCTTCTCTTGCTCAGTCTGAGGTGGACTCTTGAATATTGATGACGCCAATCAATTGGACCACACGAACGTCTTCCTCCATTGGTAATGCACTCTTGGTCTCCTTTTGAATGAATTGAATTAGCCCATTGAACGCATCCTTGAACTTTCTTGCTCGAGCTCTCGTTAACAGACCAACTGGCACCGCCACTGGGTCTTTTGTCCATGGATTCCCATCATCCCCCCCCTCTTGAGAAGGATTTTCCCTCAAATCCTAATTGGCATCAAATGGACTAAGATTAGCAACATTAAAAGAAGCACTAATCCCATAGTCGCCCTAAGTCAATCTTGTATACATTATCATTGATCCGCTCAAGCACTTGAATGGACCATCTCCTCGCGGATGCGCTTTGACTTTCGATGGGCCGAGAATCGTCGGGATGCATATGTACCCAAACCCAATCACCCGGCTCAAACACCATCTTCTTATGATGCTTGTTAGCCTGCACCGTGTACTGCTATGTTTGCCGTTCAATATCGTGTCTTGCTTATTCATGTAATTGTTTCACAAAATCAGCTTTCTTCTGCCCATCTAAGTTAACATGTTCAGAAATAGGTAAAGGTGATAAATCCAATGGGGTTAGCATATTAAACCATAAACAAGTTCAAATGGTGAAAACTTCGATGCAGAATGAACAACACAATTATAAGCAAACTCAACATGCGGTAAACACTCTTCCCAAGTTTTAATATTATTTTTAAAGATAGCTCTTAACAACATCGACAAAGTTCTATTTACTACTTCAGTTTGACCGTCTGTTTGGGGATGACACGTAGTAGAAAATAATAATTTAGTTCCCAGTTTTCCCCACAAGGTCTTCCAAAAGTGCTACAACTTTAAGGTTGCAAACCCAAGTGCAGGTTGTCTCAAGTAATAAATTTCTCGTGAGTCCGAGGTCGATCCACAGGGAAGATTATGTAAGTTTGCAGAGAATATTTTTCTTTGAGAAATAAATAGATGTATTTTACACTAGTAAGAAATATTTTTTTACGATAAATTTGAATAATAAAATTGTTGAGGATAGAGATTCTCTCTTGATTTTGGATAAAGGAATGATTATATTTTCTTACCTTATCAATAACTACTATTAGAATCCATACACAACGAAGGTTTCAATAGGAAGATATTCTAAATATAAATCATGTAATAAGGTGAATATGTTTTATTACCAATTTTAATTCATCTCATAACGCATGGACTCAAGTATTCATGCATTCTTTTGTCTACAACAAATCAAGGTATCCACGTTAGTAGTCGGTTGAAGTAAAACAAGACATTTAACTAAATGGAACCAAGTATTTATTGTGCCAATAGAATGCATAAATCAAGAATACCACAAAACAAGAAGGGTATAATCTAAAATATAAATTGATGATCAAAACAATAAAATTTAGTGTAAAGCTACAATCATTCCTTCTCCTCCATCAAGATTTTCACTCTATTCCTCAACAAAATAAACTTAGAAAGACATAAATTAAGTAGAGAAAACAAGATATTGCATGAAAACTAAAGAAAGCATTTTTTTTATGAAATACTAGAAAATCTACTATAGTATAGGAAAACAACAATGAAACTCTCTTTGAAACTATAACTTTCTATACAAACTTGTGTTTTTAGCAAGTGTAAATGACCTCTATTTATAGGCAACACAATAATTCCTTTTGGAATTATTTTATTTTTAATTTTCAAGATAATTGAGAAAATGCTGAAAATTTGACACAAATTCCAACTCCTCATTTGTCTGATCTTTTTGGAAAGGATTCATGCTGATTCATATTGATTTTCTTTAACAAAACCATTCTCAAATGTCTTGGCTGTATTCTCCCACTGATTTGAATGAATTCCAAGCAATATAGGTCAAGATATGGTGTAATAAGTGTGGAGTGGTAGGCCTGCGGGATTATGACAAAGAAATAGGTATTGTATTTTTAAAACATACTTGCCGACTGAATTAGACTTTGGAGTCTTCATGAGAGTTGTAGACAAATGATGTAGGAATACTCAGTAAACATTTCAACACCATAGCACCTGTGGTCTTCGAGTGATACCCAAAATACGAACCTTGTTCAAGTCTTGACTGAAAATGAGTCTCTTCAAATTTCAAATTGTGATGAACTTTTGATCCAAGAAAATATCATTCCAAACTTTGATTTAGGCTTTACTATCTCTGAATATTTGTAGATGAATAGATTGTGAATCCATATCTTCAAGAATCATCCCTAAATCATGCCGGAATTGAAAGTTATGCGCATTGATCCGAACCTGCATTAAAAATGCATCCAACTACAATTTTGTGTTGATTTCCTATTTTATTAATAACATATAATAATACTATAAATTTATATCATTACTAAAATTAATAAAGTAAAATACTATTATAAACCAAAAGTAATTGTATATTTTTTAACGCTCATCACACTTCAACTAAACATTACTAGTCCCTAGTAATTAAAGCACACAAAATACAAAATCAATTTTTATGAACATGGCATAATATTATCTTTTTAACAAAAACTTGTGAAAATGTCTAACAATCAAAAAGTTTATTGTCAATCATCATAGATGCTATCAAGATTAAATATATTTTTTATATATTTATTTTTTATAAAGAAGAAATATTGTATATATATGCACAAAACCACCATTGCATTCCGCAAATCGGGATACATAAACTTCAAATATAATCATGAAAAAGCCTCAACTCCATATCCTCACGGGTTAGTATTTATCATTTAAACTGGTAAGGTGTTCACTCATGGAGTTGGAAAACAGCTTAAACTCTCAAGGAAATGGCCAATAAAATTTAGGACAAGCATTCAAACCAAAATTGAGCATAAGATAGGTAGTTATAAAATTTGAAATACCCAAAATATGTTTCAAATTTCATTGGTTTAGAATGATAGACAAAGTTTTTTTTTTAATAAGTTGGGAGTACTTTTGATTGGAATGAGGGGATAGATTTCAAAGAAGCTGAAAAATATCAGTTCGAACCTCAGTCAATACCTTTATAAAGAGCGAGTAATACCACTTGAGCTATAAGGTAGTGGTAATGGCAAACAAAGTAATAATATGAATTTTTTTTTTTTTTATTTTTTTATCCCTTTTTTCTCTTTTTTTTTTCATTTTTCACTTTTTTTTCATAATGACTTTACATGATAATATATCAATGAGAAATACTCATCACAAATTTTGTAATGGAGTATTGTAATAGAAATTGAAAATGTAGGTATTAACCAAATCATTTCTCCACATGGTAGGTAGACATATTTAAGTATTTCAGATCACAACATAACCATTTCAAATGACCAATTAAAGTTCAGAATGCTTGTTTTCTCAAACTCACCACTTATTCACAAAAGATGTGTGAATATTGAAAATAAAACACTTTATCATGATCAAACTTTCAGTTATATGTATCACAATCAATCTCTCCACAAAGCCTAGAATGTGCATAAAACAATTTCTTCTCTTTTTTTTTTTTTTTTTAATCAAGATAGCATCATTGAATTCAACAATAAAGCTGTTTTCATATTTGATAATTCACAAATTTTTTTAAACAAAATACAACATGCCATGTTTTGAAAAGAAAAAACACAACATCATAATAGAGATGCGTCTCAGGAACATCAAAATGATATTCTTTACTCTGCCATCAGTTTTTTTTATAAATAAAATCACACATTGCAAACTAGAAAAAAATTACCAAAAATAATATCAATTATCCCTTCCCCCCAACTTATCTAAAACATTGTCCTCAATGTCAAAAATAAATAGGAAAGTAAGGTTTAGAAGATATTACCTGATGTATGGCTTATTGAAATGAAACTGGAAAAATACAGTAGTAGTTATACTCATGAAAGATAAATCTCACAACGTCAGAGACAAATCCAATCTGCGTTTTTTACTTCTATCCTCGGACCAAACAACATGAGCCACTTTTGGATCGTGGTTCAAGAACAAATGTTTGGAGTTGATCAATTAGTTCACTTGGTGTTGTTGCACAAATTATGACTCGCCCCCAGGCGGTGAAATAAAACCTTTCTACAAAAAATAATCTATGAAAGACAATAAACCATCAAAGAAACCATTAACATTAAGAATACCTATAAAGCTCGGTGAATGTTGAGTTGTGCCTGTGGAGATCACTTGAATAACTCCTCCAATGTACCAAAACCATGAGGTAGGGTGATAAAGGCATCGCATTATGCATCATATTCACCATCCGGTCTTGCATGTTTGATACTCTTAACTCATCTCCAATGGTTTGATCGGTGATTTGTTGGACAACTAATGGTTTCGAGATAACTCCTAAGACTCGACTCCTCCCAAATAGGCGGGAAACCAAAGAACACGCCCCCATTAACCCAAAACTACCTCCCCGTATACTAAGTTAATGTGTTTTTCGCTAGAAATTTACCGAGATTATCAGCTGCCTCAAGAAAACAACCGTCTTTCCCAGGATTTGCACCACAGAATATAGCAACACAGTTAATTCTACGGGAAGAAGAACTCTCCATTTTTTATATATATATATATATATATATATATCTCTTTCTTTCTGATACAAACTGAATGGTGTAAAAGAACGGGTGAATGCAACGCTATTTATTGAGGTATGAACAGGGAATGCAACAATAGATATAATTATTGGAACTTTTATTTTGTTAGAAAGTTTGAAAATAAAGACAATAAAGTCAAAATAAAATGCTAGCATGTGAATGAACAGAAAAGTAGTTGTCATTGTGGCTCACATCTTCCTCTGGTTTTACGTCCAGAAACGGCTTAAACGCCCTCTATGGGTCGGGGATATGCTTCCCATCCAATTTTCTTATAAATTGGCAAACGAAGGTCTTTTAACGCCGATTCCCAAGACAAAGTTCACGTTCTTCTCGAAATTGGAGCCATAATCGTGAGAATTTCACAATGCACAAATCCACAAGGATGCGTATCAAAAGTCCATAGAATGTTATCTAAAGACTCCTTACTCACCCATCCTTTATGAATTGAATTTTGTCCTCTCGATTTCTGAAACCATACCTAAAGAACGACATCGTGTGTCACAAGTCCATCTAGCACATTTGTGACAAACTTGCATTCTTTTGCCCTTCGTTTTTTGAATATGAACTTTTTCCAACACCAAGCAATCATTTAGTAGGAGAAAATGAAAATTCTCCCGCTAATCTTACCTTTGCTTCAATTATCCAACGTACATCTTCTCGAAATGCCTATATTCATAAACATTCTTAACCTTTCTAGCCTGGCTTTATATATTTCTAAAATTTTAGTTTTGGGAAGAAAATAGAATCGCTTTTTTTTTTGAGAGTAGGGGAATTCTTTTATCCATTTTTTTAAAATCCAAATGAAAGATAATGAGAAAACAAAATTATGTACAAATATCGGTGTTTGTGGGAAATCCGATGAGTCCGACTTAATCATCACAGTAGCATCGTTATCCGCCATTTAACCGGAAAACAAATAATTAAACACTACAAAACACACACATTTATAAGAAACAAATATGTTCACTAATTATAACAAGGATTATAAAGAAAAAGAACTTCCTCTAGAAGGAATTGATTTTCTAGAAACAGTTTAAGTCTTTGTCCATTAACTTTGAATACATTACCATTTCTAGGACTCAATGTCACTTGTTCCATACGGATATATATTTTTCACAATAAAAGGACCACTCCACCTTAACCTTAATTTTCCAGAAATAAATGCAATCTAGAATTATAAATCAAAACCTTTTTGACCAATCAAATGTTTTTCTTGTAATTTTATTATCATGAAATTCTTTGATTTTTGCTTTATGAATTTTTGAATTCTCGTATGCATCATTTCTCAATTCTTCAAGCTCATTGATTTGCAATTTTCTCAATTTCGAAGCATCGTCAAGATTGAAGTTAAACATTTTAATTGCCCAATAAGCTTTATGTTCAAGTTCCACTGGTAAATGGCAAGGTTTTCCATAAACTATTCTATAAGGAGACATTCCCAATGATATTTTAAAAGCAGTTATGTATGCCCAAAGTGCGTCGATAAGTCTAAAAGACCAATCTTTACGATTTGGGTTAATAGTTTTTTCTAATATTTGTTCTATTTCCCTATTTGCAAGTTCAACTGTCCATTTGTCTCGGGTGATAAGGGGTTGCAACTTTATGTGTGATTCCATATTTTTTTCATTAAAGATGCAAAACTTTGTTGCAAAAATGTGTTCCCCATCACTAATAATGACTCGAGGAATTCCAAATCGACTCAAAATATTTTCTTTTAAAAATTTTATCACGCTTTTATGATCATTGTTTCGACAAGGAATTGCCTCGATCCATTTTAAAACATAATCTATTAAACTAAAATGTAAATAAAACCAAATGATACTGGAAATGGCCCCATAAAATCAATACCCCAACAGTCAAAGATTTCAATCACCAAAATAGGATTCAAAGGCATCATGTTTCATTTTGAAATTGATCCTAACTTTTGACAATTTTCACAACTTTTGCAAAAAGCGTAAGTATCTTTGAAAAGATTTGGCCAATAAAATCAACATTGTAAGATCTTTGCACTGGTTTTCTTTACTGAAAAGTGCCACCACATGCTTCGGAATGACAAAATTGAATAATGCTACCTACCTCATTGTCGGGTACACATCTACGAAAGATTTGATCTGGACAATATTTGAAAAGGTAGGGATCGTCCCAGTAAAACTTTTTTACCTCAGTCAAAAACTTCTTTTTATCTTGTGAATTCCAATTTGATGGCATCATTCCTGTCACAAGAAAATTAACAATATCTGCAAACCAAGGTACTACAGTAACATTGAATAGTTGTTCATCAGGAAAAGTATCATTGATAGGTGGAGTTTGAAATGAATCATCACAAATAAGTCTTGATAAATGATCAGCTACCACGTTTTCTACACCTTTCTTATCACGAATGGTAATATTAAACTCTTGGAGTAAGAGAATCCACCTAATCAATCTTGGTTTGGAATCTTTTTTTGATAAAAGATATTTCAAAGTTGCATGATCACTGAAAACAACAATTGGTGAACCAACAAGATAGGATCAAAATTTTTCCAATGCAAATACTACAGCAAGTAATTCTTTTTCAGTGGTTGAATAATTAATTTGAGCACCATTCAAAGTTTTACTTGCATAGTATATCACATATGGTTTCTTTTCTTTTCTTTGCCCTAAAACAACTCCAACGGCATAGTCACTAGCATCACACATTATTTCAAAAGGTAAAGTCCAATCAGGAGGTTGGATTATTGGGGCAGATGTAAGCATGTTTTTAAGTTTGACAAAAGCTTTTTCATAATTTTCAGTCCATTCAAAACTAACATCTTTTGTAAGAAGATTACACAATGGTTTAGAAATTATACTAAAGTCTTTGATAAATCTTCTGTAAAAACCTGCATGCCCTAAAAATGATCTTACCTCCTTCACATATTTTGGTACTGGTAGATTAGCAATTAACTCAACTTTGGATTTATCTACCTCAATGCCTTTTACTGAAGTAATGTGTCCAAGAACAATACCAGTTGTTACCATAAAATGACATTTTTCCCAATTAAGCACAAGGTTCTTTTATTCACATCTTATCAACACTTTTTCTAAGTTCAATAAACAATCTTCAAATGATTCACCAAAAACTAAAAAATCATCCATAAAGACTTCAAGAAAACGTTCAACCATGTCACTAAAAATGCTAAACATGCATCGTTGGAATGTAGCTGGTGCATTACATAATCCAAAAGGCATCCTTCTATATGCAAATGTACCAAAAGGACATGTAAATGTTGTTTTCTCTTGATCTTCAAGTGCAATTTCAATTTGATTATATCCAGAATATCCATCTAAGAAACAATAGAATGACCTGCAACTCTTTCTAAAATGTGATCCATAAAGGGCAATGGAAAATGATCTTTTCGAGTAACCGAGTTAAGTTTTCTATAATCAATGCACACACGCCAACCAGTAATGGTTCTAGTTAGAATCAGTTCATTGTTTTCATTTTTAACCACTGTAACCCCAGACTTCTTCGGCACAACATGAATAGGACTTACCCATTTACTGTCAGAAATAGGATAAATTATTTCATTATCTAAGAGTTTAATAATTTCATTTCTCACTATTTCTTTCATATTAGGATTTAGTCTTTGTTGCATTTCTCTAGATGGTTTTGCATTTTCCTCTAATAAATATTATGTGTGCAAATTAGAGGACTAATACCTTTAATATCAGCAATGGTCCACCCTAAGGTATTTTTATGCATTTTCAAAATCTCGATCAACTTACTTTCCTGAGATGCATCAAGTTTGGAATAAATTATTACAGGCAAAGTTTCACTCTCACCAAGAAAAGAGTATTTCAAATCAGATGGTAAAGGTTTCAAATCAATTTTTGGAGCTTTTATGCTTGAAGGAATAGGTTGCACTTCTGATGATGACAACTCTTCAATTTTTTGTTTCCAAAAATGGTTTTCTAATGCTTGTAAAAATTCATTGGAGACATCAAAACATTTCATATCACAAACTCTCTCATTTTCAAAACATGTTTCAAGAATTCAAAAGAATTATTGACAAGTGAAATTTTCGTGAACATTCTTCAATTAAATCAACTTCATGTAGTTCGATATCATCAAGAAAGATTTGCAAACATTAAACACATTTAATTCCAAAGTCATATTTCCAAAAGATAATTTCAAAATACCATTTCTACAGATTAATCAATGCATTTGAAGTTGCAAGAAATGGACGACCTAAAATGACAGAATTTGTGTTTTTGCATCTATAACCTACCGAGTATCCAAAACAATGAAATCAACGGAAAATAAAACTTGTCAATTTGTACCAACACATCTTCTACTATTCCTTTTGGAATTTTAATTTATCGATCGCTAGTTGGAGTACAATTGGAGTTTCTTTAAGTTCACCCAAACCTAGTTGTTCATAGACCAAAAAGATAGAAGATTTACGCTAGCACCAAGATCAAGTAAAGCACGTTCAATTCTAGTGTCTCCTATAATGCATGAAATTGTTGGACAGCCTGGATCTTTGTACTTAGGTAGAGCAAATTGTTGATAATTGAACTCACACTTTCAGTTAAAAATGCTTTTTCTTCACATGATGTTTTCTTTTAATTGTGCACAAATATTTCAAAAATTTGCATAAGGTGGGACTTGTTTGATTGCATCCAACAAAAGAATGTTAATTTTGACTTGTTTAAAAAGCTCAAAAATTTAAATTTGAGATCAATTTTTGAGTTGGTTGCAATCTTTGAGGAAAAGGGGCAGGAGATGAATATGTTTCATCATTTTCCGACTTACCTTTATTCAACTTACCTTCTTCATCATCACAATTTTCATTCTTCATTTCTGAAGATGAATTTAGAACTTTCTTAGGATGAATTGTTTTATCAACAATTTTTCCACTTCGAAGTGTTGTGACTGAATTGGCCTCATTTACGGATTTTCACCAAGTAGAAGCACAACACTGCGCGTAGAAGGATTAGGTTGAGGTTGAGCAGAAACTTACCCTTTTCTTGAATTCGCAAAGAAGTTGTGAGGGTTGAAAGTGAGTTCTTGATCTCATTGATAGCCGAGAAGTTTTATTATTGATGTTTGTTTGTTCATTCATAAATGCTTGCAAAGTCTCCTCAATTGATTTTACATGTGGGGCTGGATATGAAGGAAAATTTGGTGGCTTTTGTGAATTTATTGGTTGAGCTTGATTATTATCACGCCAACTGAAATTAGGATGATTTCTCCATTGTGGATTGTAAGTTTGAATATGGAGATTGAAAAGGTTTTCTAAATACATTCATGACATTTGCTTCAACAAAGAATGTGAGGACAATCATTAGTTGAGTGTTCTTTAAGTCCACAAATTTCACAAACTTTTTTATCTTGCACATATTTAACTTCTTTTACTTTTTTAACTTCCATGTCATCGATTCTTTTAGCCAAAAGTGCAAGCCTAACACTTAAACTATCTTCTTGAGTAAGATTGAGTTTCCTTTATTTTCATCAACACTATGCCAAGATTGAGAATTTTCTCGCAAATAGTCAAGATATTCTAGTGCTTCATCGGGTTCTTTATCAAGAAATTGACCGTTACACATTGATTCGATAAATTGCTTAGTTTCGATTTAAACCTTCATAAAAGAAACTGATTATACGCCAATTTTCAAAACCATGATGTGGGCGAGAATTCAACAACTCTTTAAACTTTTTCCAACATTCAAAGAAAACATCTTTAGGATTTTGAGAAAAATCAATTTGTCTTTTCAAAGAATTTGTTTTATGAGTTGGAAAGAATTTTTTCGTAAATTCGGTTTGCATTTCTTGCCATGTACCAATTGATCTAGGTTTTAACGAGCTAAGCCAAGTTTTTGCTTTATCTTTTAAAGAAAAAGGAAATAATTTGATCTTAACAATTTCAATCGTGCAATTTTGATCATCAAATGTGGCACATACTTCTTCAAATTCCTTTAAATGTAAATATGGGCTTTCAGAATCCATACCATGAAAATTAGGAAGTAAAGGTATCATCCCTGGCTTAAATCGAAAGTTGTTTGCATTTAGTGGAAAAATGAAACAAGAAGGAGTAGAATTTCGAGGAGGTTGCAAATAATAACGCATATTATGCACTTCTTGATTTTCCACTCTTTCCATCTCATTTTGAACAATTACTTCTTCAGCCATAATTGGTGTGTGTTGAGGTGAATCAAAAAAATTTATCAAATTTTCTGAATTATATCTAATTAAACGGCGAGAATTTGGACTACGACACCATGTAAGCATATAAATACACAATATTTACAGTGATATATATACAAACCTGGAAACCTACCTTGCCTTCCCGGCAACGGCGCCAAAAACTTGCTACAACTTTAAGGTTGCAAACCCAAGTGCGAGGTTGTCTCAAGTAATAAATTTCTCGTGAGTCCGAGGACAATCCACAGGAAGATTATGTAAGTTTGCGAGAGAATATTTTTCTTTGAGAAATAAATAGATGTATTTTACACTAGTAAGAAATAATTTTTTACGATAAATTTGAATAATAAAATTGTTGAGGATAGAGATTCACTCTTGATTTTGGATAAAGGAATGAATATATTTTCTTACCTTATCAATAACTACTATTAGAATCCATACACAAATCGAAGGTTTCAATAGGAAGATATTCTAAATATAAATCATGTAATAAGGTGAACATGTTTTATTACCAATTTTAATTCATCTCATAACACATGGACTCAGTATTCATGCATTCTTTTGTCTACAACAAATCAAGGTATCCACGTTAGTAGTCGGTTGAAGTAAAACCAGACATTTAACTAAATGGAACCAAGTATTTATTGTGCCAATAGAATGCATAAATCAAGAATACCACAAAACAAGAAAGGTATAATCTAAAAGATAAATTGATGATCAAAACAATAAAATTTAGTGTAAAGCTACAATCATTCCTTCTCCTCCATCAAGAGTTTCACTCTATTCCTCAACAAAATAAACTTATAAAGACATAAATTAAGTAGAGAAAACAAGATATTGCATGAAAACTAAAGAAAGCATTTTTTTATGAAATTCTAGAAAATATACTATAATATAGGAAAACAACAATGAAACTCTCTTTGAAACTCTAACTTTCTATAAAAACTTGTGTGCTTAGCAAGTCTAGATGACCTCTATTTATAGGCAACACAATAATTCCTCATTTGACACCAATTTCAAGATAATTGAGAAAATGCTGAAAATTTGACACCAATTTCAACTCCTCATTTGTCTGATCTTTTTGGAAAGGATTCTTGCTGATTCATATTGATTTTCTTTAACAAAATCATTCTCACATGTCCTTGTTGTATTCTCCCACTGATTTGAATGAATTCCAAGCAATATAGGCCAAGATATGGTGTAATAAGTGTGGAGTGGTAGGCCTGTGGGATTATGACAGCAGCAGGGTATTGTATTTTTAGAAAATACTTGCCGACTGAATTAGACTTTGGAGTCTTCATGAGCATTGTAGACAAATGATGTAGGAATACTCAGTAAATATTTCAGCACCATAGCACCTGTGGTCTTTGAGTGATGCCCAAAATACGAACCTTGGTCAAGTCTTGACAGAAAATGAGTCCCTTCAAATTTCAAATTGTGATGAACTTTTGATCCAAGAAAATATCATTCCAAACTTTGATTTAGGCTTTACTATCTCTGAATATCTGTAGAAGAATAGATTGTGAACCCATATCTTCATGAATCATCCCTAAATCATGCCGGAATTGAAACTTACGCGCATTGATCTGAACCTGCATTAAAAATGCATCCAACTACAATTTTGTGTTGATTTCCTATTTTATTAATAACATATAATAATACCATAAATTTATATCATTACTAAAATTAATAAAGTAAAATACTATTATAAACCAAAAGTAATTGTATATTTTTTAACGTTCATCGAAAAGTAACTTAAGAACTTAGCATCCCTATCTGAACCAATGATTCTAGGCATACCATGCAATCTCACAACCTCTTTAAAGTACAAGTCAGCAATCAAATATGCATTATCAGTTTTATGATAAGGGATAAAATGTGCCATCTTTGAAAAACGATCTACGACAACAAATATAACATCTGACCCATGTTTAGTCCTTGGAAGTCCTAAAATAAAGTCCATAGAAATATCAACCCAAGGTGCTGTCGAAATGGGTAAGGGCGTGTAAAGACCCTGGTTTTGAACTCGAGATTTAGCTTGCCTACAAACATCTAGTACAAATACGCTCAACATCACACCTCATATGTGGCCAATAAAAATACTCTTTGCTGCTAATATTTTGGCTATCCCAAAATATTCCATAAGACCCCCACCATGTGATTCTCTCACTAGTAAGTCCCTTAATGAACATTCAGGAATGCACAATTTATCTTCTCGAAATAGAAAACCATCATGTCGATAAAAGTTATCCACCACCCCTTTTTCGCATGCAACAAACGACTTCGAAAAAATCAAGATCATGCGGTACAACTCTTTAACATGTTCAAACCCAAGGATTTTAGCATCTAAAGTAGAGATAAGAGTGTACCTCCTAGATAGTGTGTCTGCTACAACATTGGTCTTACCTTGCTTGTACTGGATGACGTAAGGAAACGTATCGATGAACTCTAGCTAGCGCGCATGTCGCTTGTTCAACTTTTTCTGCCTCTTTAGATACTTTAATGACTCGTGATCAGTGTGAATTATGAAGTCCTTTGGCCACAAATAGTGCTACCACATTTTTAAGGCCCGGACTAAAGCATACAACTCCTTATCGTACGTCGGATAGTTCAAAGAAGCCCCGCTCAATTTCTCACTGAAGAACGCGATCGGTCACCCCTCTTGCATCAATACGGCTCCAATCCCAACTTATGACGCATCACACTCGATCTCGAACCTTGGTAAAATCCGATAATGCTAGCAAAGGCGCATGTGTTAACCTTTCTTTTAGCAACTCGAATGCCTTGTCTTGGGCTTCACCCCACTGAAACGCGACACTCTTTTTAATCGTTTCCGTCAATGGCGCTGCGATAGTGCTAAAGTCTCGTACAAACCTCCAATAAAAACTTGCAAGCCCATGGAAGCTACGAACTTGACTAGCCGATGTAGACTTAGGCCAGTCCTGAATAGCCTTGATTTTCTCCTCGTCCACTATGATTCCTCTCGAGCTCACTACAAATCTCAAGAATATCAATTGCTCGGAACAAAATGTGCACTTCTTGATGTTTGCATATAGTTGCTCTTTCCTCAACACTTCTAAGACGGCTCGCAAGTGGTGTAAGTGTTCGTACAATGATTTACTATAGATGAGGATATCATCAAAGTAGACCATGATGAACTTCCCAATAGACACCCTCAATACATGGTTCATCAATCTCATAAATGTGCTAGAAGCATTAGTTAGCCCAAATGGCATAACTAACCACTCATATAAACCATGTTTAGTCTTGAAAGCCGCTTTCCACTCATCCCCTTCCCGCATCTGAATCTGATGGTATCCACTCTTTAAATATATCTTGGAGAAGATGCTACCCATGGAGCTCATCCAACATATCATCCAAGCAAGGTATGGGGTGTCGGTACTTGATAGTGATGTTGTTAATAGCCCGACAATCCACACACTTCCTCCACGACCAATCTTTCTTCGAAACTAGTAACACTAGAACTGCACACTGACTCATACTCTCCCGAATTAGTTTCTTGCTTAACAATTTGTCAACTCGCCGTGTAATTCCTTGATCTCTTCCGGATTGGTCCTGTACACCTGTCAGTTCGACAGTGATGCCCCCGGAATGAAATCAATCTAGTGCTCAATCCCCCAGATAGACGGTAACCCATCCGACATCTCGTCTGGAAACACATCCTCGAATTCCTGCAACAAAGACAAGACAGAACTAGGTAAATCGTGGTTAAGATTGTCAGTAGATAAATAAGTGCCCTTGTAGATCAAGATTATCATTGAACAATCACTCGATGTGGATTTCTAAGGTCACTCATTTTTGCCATCAAATTTATTTTTCCCTCGTTTCTTGCTTCAAGGCCATTCGTTCCCCCCTTTTGTTTTTCGGCCCTCTCATTAACGTTACTCTCCTTTTTCCTGGTTATCTCTCGAACCTCACTTCTACCCTTAGTTGTACCCTCACTCTTGTTTTCCCTCAAACTCTCCTTTTTCTCCGCTTTATTTTGATTTTTATTCTCACTAGTCAACTCTCTTTTCTTTTTGCTTCTCCTACTCTCGATTTTATTTGATCTTCATAAATTTCTTTTGGAGCCAAAGGAACAAGCACAAACGTTTTTGATTATGAACAAGAGTATACTGGTTGGTGTAACCATCATGTTGTACCCTCATATCAAACTACCACGGTCTACCCAACAAGATGTGCCCCGCCGCATCGGCACAACATCACACAACACCTCATCCTTATATCCCCTATTTGGAACGCTACTTCGCCCGCTTACCCTTTCGATCACATCCGCAATTTATATGGTTGTGGGTGTTTCATCGTTGAATCCCCAATTTCTCTACCAACTCCGTGCTAGCTATATTAGTGCAACTACCTCCGTCTATAATGACACTACACACCTTTCCATTGATAAAACACCTTGTATGAAAGATGTTTTCTCATGACTCCTCGTCGACTTAGAGCCGAATACTCAAAGATCCTCCGAGACACTAAAGATAATGCCTCCCCTTTGTCCTCTAATACCTCCGAAATGTCCTCCAACTCCGCATATCACTATAATCCGGCTCTCCCACACTTTTCGACTCTAATTCCCCATTATCACGCAACACCAACACCCTTTTATTTGGACATTGACTAGCAATATGACCAAGCCCATGACACTTAAAGCATTTAATGTCCCTCGTCCGAGCAGTACATACCTGCGGGTTTAGGCTTGGCTGCCTTCCCCCTTTGATCTGCTATTTCCGAACTATGATCCTCTTTTTTGTTATTTTTTGACTTCCATGCATTGGAGTTAGAACTCGGTGCCTGTCGGTTGAAACCCCTCCTCTTGAGCTGCTGCTTAACTTTTACTGTCATGTGCACCATCTCCTCAAGATCGACACAATGATGTAAGTCGATGGCATCCTCTATAGGAGTATTCAACCCCGCAATAAATCTCACCATAGTAACCTTCTGATCCTCATCTATATTGTCACCCTTTGATACTCAACTTTTTGATGATCTGTTCTTTTGGTTGGCCTATCTTCCCTTGATTTGGAGGGAGCTGAGTGTCTTCCGGAAGATTCGCCCTTTCCTCTCTTGTAGTTCTTATTGAAGAACTTGTTGAATCTTTTAACCATCGTGGCTATTTCTTCGGATCAATGACTTCTTCGACCTCGGCTCTCTTCCGTCTTTAACAATTAGAGCAAATTGTTTTGGGTACATCTGTCTCTTCCCGGTCTTTTTCTTCTCTCACCAAACTCGTAGGCTTTGAGGTCCGAGAATAATTCATGGTTGGATGTCTTTGATAGGTCCATGGAATGTCTCGAGTGCCATGACCATCATTTCCCATTCACCGGAAGACTTTTTAGGATCTTCATACACATTTCCTTCGTGTATATTCCTTTCCAAGTGCGATACCATTTGTGATTTCGTGAACCGAGCATCCAGTTGATCCAGGTTTTCTCCGAGATCATTTTGAAGTTCTCAAATTTACTCGTACGACCCACCGATAATTTGTTTTCTTTGATTTGCTCCGAGCCTTCACAAATTAATGTCGGCTTGTCCCATTTCTTTAGCCGTTTTGCATGATTTGACTTTATTGAACATGGCTTTGTCCAGGTTTTGTAAAGGATGTCCTTGGCTACATTGTCCAGGTTATATCTTTTTCTCGTCATCATTTGTCCATTCGGTTCTTGGTTTTTCAACCATGACAGTCTAGGAGCAACATCCTCTTCTCCTTCACCGACTCTTCGTGACAAAATTGTGTTCACCTTTAAGATTTGCAGAGGCCCATCTTCTATCACTTTCCACATCTCATCATGTAATCTTTGATAGATGAGCCTCGCATCGAATTTTCCAATCATCAAATTCTTGAATAGTGAACATAGGGATGCGTGTCAAATTTGCTTCCATGATAATAACTTTTAATGATAAAAAGAGTTTTGAAAGTTTAAGTACTAAAGCGGACTTTGAAAAGTTTGGAGATCTAGTTCAGAACTAACCGGTCGGAGGGTTCAATGAACCAACCGCTCGATACCACTTGTAGGTCCCAAGGGGTGTAAGTGTAAGGTTTAGAAGGGGGTTGAATAAACCTTACCAAATTTTCGATTTAGTCCTTTTAAATATCACGAGTTGATACTACACAACAGTGTGTCCTTGATGGACAAATCAATTTAGTCACTCAAGAGAGTTAATCTCTCAACCGACTCAACCGAGCCGTTGATGGAATAACTCGGCAGATTGGCTCTAAATTAACTCGACTATGGTTTTGTTTTCATAAGAAGACTTAACACCCTTAAGTTTGATTAAGCAAGAATTTAGTGCTTGGTTTAGTACTTATAAATTATCAAGTGGATAGCAAATTTATCGTGAGATATAAACAGTTAAGATGCGGGAATTAAAGTCTTTGAAATATAAATGACACAATGAAATTTTTATAGAGGTTCGAAGATGGGGTAATTCTTCTACTCCTCTCTTCTCCAACTCCCGGAGGAATCCACTAGGTAATGATCGGTATACAAAGTGGTAATGTCCCGATACAAGTCTTGATCACACACCGACTTGATCCTTTGGGACTCGATCACGAGACGCCTTGATCACTCACCAAGGCTTCTCGTGACGACTCGGCTTCTTCTTCACAGGGCAAACTGCTTTGCTACTACTGACTCACTTGCTCAAACTCTTTGGATTTGATCACGAAGCCCTCCAAAAGCTTAAGACTTGGTTCGACCTTGAACCTTCCTACAATCCTTCGTGGAATGTAGACCCCTTGATTTTTCAAGTATTTTCCTCTTCAACTCATTGAAGTTATCTTTCCTTCACAATTGAGTGTTGGATTGATGTTCTTCGTAGTGTAGGCTTGAGGATTGAGAATGTTTTGATTTTCTAATAAGTGCTTGAACGTTTTTAGTTCGTCCGTGACTTGTGTCGCTTGTCACTTGTATGTCTCTTGTATATCTCATATATCTCAAATAAACTCCTCGGCCTTTTATAGTGATCTTTCAAAAATTTGCCCGTTGAAGAGATAAGCTTATTTTTGAAAGTCACTTGCAATCGTTGGCTTGTCTTGTTTGCGATCCTTGAATTGCCATTTCCTCGTATGAATTGTTCTTTCACCTTTTGAGTTTCGACACGGTGTAGTGCTTCTCATTGGTTCATTCCTTTTGCACGCTTCCGGGACCGAGCACTCCGAGAAAGGTGGTATGGAGATATTACTTGTTTAAGTAATTCTCTTGATTTACTGTAAACGAATCTTTTACGATTATCTCGACTTGATCGCATTTCTTTGCTTTCCCCCAGGTGACTTAGAGTCGCTTCCAATCATTGGGTGACTCTTCTCACTTCAATTTGAGACTTGGCTTTTCTCGAGTTGACTTGATCGATACTCCACTCACCGCATCTCACCGCTTCTTGATAGAGTGCCCGTCTACTCTTCTTTGCCATACTCAATTTGTCTCGCAAATGAGTCTTCCTTCAAGTCTTGATTGTCTTCTTGCATGTTAGGCGTAGGCGACTTAACTCGCTTCGGCAGCGACTCTATTTATTACAATGCATTTCACAACAAGAATTGGGGTGCCAACTTTCTATTCTAAGTTTTACATGGCATTCATCAAAATCTAAACAATAAAATTCCTAACAATTTCCCCCTTTTGATGATGCCAAAACTTAAACCATTCAAAAATGCAAATAGCAAAGATACATGAGATAGTGTATTGACATAGAATGTATGCGTGAGAATCAATCCTTTTATTGATCATATCATTCTTGTTCTTTTACACAATCAAGGTGTATCGAGCACATATTTGTCTACACAGAAAAATAAAGAATTTATAGCTTTATTACGTAGGAAGACTTACATTGTATGTATTTACATAATAAAATACACGAAGGGTTGGACAAAGAACACTTCATCTCCTTCGCTGTCTCCTTCTTTCATCTTGTTCAAGATCTTCTTCTCTTCTTCTCTTTTTCTCGTCGTCACCGCCTTCTTTTTCTTTTCATATGCCTTCCTGGCGGCTTCATCTCTTCTTAATCTTTCTGTCTTTCCTCCCATAGCCGAGTTTGTCTCTTGTTTTCTTCTTCTAATCTTTTTGCATACTCGAGCGTTACTTTTAGCCACTTGCAAATTTGCTACTTGGTCAAGCCCCCAAGAGATCCCTCCTTTCTTTCCTGGATCCACGTATTCAATGTTTTTGGGCGGAGGCCTGGTCCAAGCTTCTTCCTCCACCACTGCTTCTTCCTCTACCTGCGGGCGTGTCTTTGTCTTGGGGTCTTCTTCTTTCGGTGAGTGACCCGGACGGAGTGACCAAAGCAGAGTGATCGGTGTAGTCTGTCTTTGCTGTCGGCTTCTTCACATAATGTGAGACCCTTTTCCCAAGATAAAGTCCCAAGCTTGAGCCATAGACATATTCGCAAAGTATCCTTCGATTCGAGCGTTTTAAATTCATCAACGATCGTGGCTCCGTCCCCGACATCCGAGATGGCATAAGTGTCTCTGTCTCTTGGAATGCCTCCATGTTCTTTCAAGATGTTCATAACTCGGGCATCCATTCTTCCTTCCACTTCCTTCATCCCTGCTTCAATTGTTTTTCTTTTTGCCATAGATATAGCGAGTGTTGGAGTGGCGAGTCACTGAGGAGTTTCTTTGCCGATAATGTCACCGTGACAGGACCTTGTTGGGGGTTTGTGCAATCATCAAGGTCACATCTGCCGATCCTTCCCCCTCAACAAGCTTTCCTTTCTTTTGTTTCAACACTTCCTCAAATTTGATTTTCCTTCGCAATTTGCTCCTTCCTTCTCAACTTCGGATCCCCTTGCGCTTTTTGTATTCCTCTTCCCCCTTTTTGGCATCATCAAAGGAGAGAGGAACTCCGAAACAGACTTGCAAGCGGAAGTCGAGCTGGCGATGGTAGAGTTCTGTCTTGAGTCTGCTGCAGAGTATGCGGCGAAATTCGGATCAAGTAGCGTTGGACTCTGTGAAATCGGCTTCATCTCAGCCATGAGAAGGCTGAATTTTGTATTCATGGTCTCTTCCAAACGCTCGTAGATCACTCTTGTTTTGCTCACGCAGACTTTATCTCGGCAATGTGAGCTTCATGCATGTGCTCAATATGCTCTCTCGGCCGTTTTTGCATCGGCATTTTCGCTCTCCATACCAAAGATCTTGTTGAACAATGTCCTGAAGTATCTAACTTGTTCCACACGCATTGTTTCTTCTTTGTTGCCACCATTCCCTGATCCACGATCATTATGCCTCTTAAATCGCGATGAGATTGGCATCTCTTTGTCGATCGCATGTCCATAGAGGCACGATGCCTCTCCATCCGTTCAATTTCGGCGAATAATGCCTTGAGCACTTCGCGGACTTGGTGATTCTTCCGTTGCGGTGATGGCCATGCAAAATCAAAATCATAATCACCGAACAATGGTGCTGATGGAAAACGGAGCTGGTCTTGTGATAGCGTGCGTGTTCGTTCTCGACTCTTCATGGAGGTCGGGTACCTCCGGGGAAAAAGGAAAAGATTCTATAAAGGATTCATCACCGCCACCGGGATTTGTTCGATGATGAGCGGTGCGCGTGAAGTTCTTTTAGGAATCGACCTGCTGCGACTTGAGGAGCCTGCGATGGTCTCTTGTTCACTGGGTTTGTTGTGAAGTGGACTCCGACTTGTTGAGCCTCAATTTTGTCTCAACGGCTTCGTTGGTCTCGGTGATTTCTCCAATTGAGTAGGCGGTCCTCGGCCTTATCGGAGCGTCATCGGACGATGATGAGATTTCCATTGGTGGCTCATCATCAAAGTTAAATGTTTGACGTAG
Organism: Rehmannia glutinosa; assembly: GCA_016081115.2. NCBI lineage: Eukaryota > Viridiplantae > Streptophyta > Magnoliopsida > Lamiales > Orobanchaceae > Rehmannia > Rehmannia glutinosa. The sequence continues at coordinate 45,042 of JABTTQ020001808.1, read as the reverse complement.
TCTTGGGATCGAACTTGCTCGTGCTTGGAACATCCGCAATTTGGTCTTTTAGATTTGTCACGGGGGATGACTCGGCTTCTTCTTCGCCGATCCCGGAAGGTTACATCGAGATTATCCTGGGAATCATGAAGTGCGCTTATCTCCTTCTCGGATGGGTCGATGATAGCGGGAGGGATGTTCTCTACTTGACTTCTTTACCCCGGGAAGTCTCAACCTCCGTGGGCCTTCATTACCTCCGGCGGTCTCTACTACGGCGAGGCCTTGGTCCTCCCTTTCGACAAAAGTGTCGCCTTAGGGTCTTCTATGGTGGCATCCATTGGAGTCTCAACCCCATGGATTGCACTTTCATCGCCCCAGTGTTAACTCCCGGGGTTGTTCCTTCATGTGCCTCGATTGCATCAACAGCGTCATTAGCCTTCGAGAGCGGTTGGCACCTCAAATTGGTGAGACAGTCTCAATCGCCTGAGCTTCGTTGATGGCAACTTGCATTGTTCTTCTTGTGTTTGTATTTTCTCTACTTCGCCTCCTTGATTCGTTGTGGAGTCATCTGCAAAGCATCCTCCGACCTTGCCGCAGTGGAGGGGAGTTTCCCCTCGGGCGCACCAGTGAGTGACTTGGAATGGGGTCACTCGTCTCCAAACTCCCGGCTGTTTCGATTGAATGTTCGTAGTTGGGGCGGTGGTAAAACACCTTCAATAGGGGTTGGCTCGATTTGGGGTCCCCATTATCCCGGTTTCATTGCCAAGACCCTTATTGCCTTCTTCCGAGTGAGATGGGGAAGTGGTGGGCAGCAACAACAAAGTGGCGATTTCTTTGAACCACTCCCATTGGATCAATTTCCAGCTGTGTTCTGGAGGACTCTCCTGGTCCCTCCATCAATCTTTGCTCGTGAAGGATTCTTGATTCGTGCAATGCTTGCTGCATTTGCAACTCTTCTGTGGCAGCAGCATTCTCCGGATCCTCATCACTGTCAGAGAAGACATCAAGGAGAGGATGTGTGTGTTCTGTGGTGCCGGAGATAGGGCAGATGCTTGCCTTCTCACGTGCCTCGGCTTCCTCTGCTTGCTTTTCTTTCTCCTTTTCCTTGAAGATCTGCAGGATGTCTGTGCAGTTGTCTTCATCAAGTGCTGGGAGCACAGTGGTTAGTCCAAGGAAGTTTAGCAGTTCCTCTTCTTCTTCTATAAACTCAGGCCGTTGGAACTGTTCCCTTGATTTACTCAACTTCCATTTCCTCCACTCACGCAGACGATTTTGGATGTCTGGGTAAGGTGGAGATAGGATCATCACATCACTATCCGCTTTATCAGCTTCTTCTTGTGTTTCAGCTGTGTGAACTACAGCTGTGTCTTCAGGTTGCCTCTGCTGATCGCCTTCAGCAGACTTGGCTGTTTCATCAATTACATCTGGAGACTCTACTTCTCCAGCAGTCTCCGGTATCTGCTCCAGCTGAGTGGCTGACTCAGCCGGTTTCTCAAGCTCGGAGTGCTTGATGATTCTTCTTCGTCTCCTAGTTTGTACCAGAGGGATTTCTGGTTCAGAGACGGTGTCCTCTGAGTCTTGGGCGGCGGGGGCCGGTGCTGGTGTCTTTTTCTGAGGAGCGGGCCGTCTTGGCTTCTCAGTTCTCCTCTTTTTGACGATCGGAGAAGGTATTTGTGAGTCCTTCTCGACCGCTGCTGCAGGGGCAGGAGACACGGCTGCAGGGGCAGGTGACTCTGCTGCAGGGGCAGGAGCATGTTTGGCTTTCTTTGCTGCAGGGGCAGCAGTCTTCTTAGCAGCTGCAGGGGCAGCTTTCTTCTTGGGTGGAGAGGAAACAGCTGTATCTTCAGGGTCAGCTGATTCCCCCTCACTCGTGTCAGCTCTCTTGGCGTAGGCTCTCTTCTGTGCGCCAGAGAGGTTTGCTCTGAACATCCTCTTGTTAACATGGAATGCCTTCCCATGTCTAAGAGGGACTCCTTTCACCTCCATCAGTCGGCCAATCACTAGGCCATATCCTAGGGATCCTCCAAATGTGCCATCTTCCTTGAAGGATTTGTTCCCCACGTTCTGGCAGAGTCTGCTGTAGACAAACTCAGCCCAGTTTATTTTCTTTTCTGCGATGATTGCAGCCATTACAATCAGCTTTGCCTTTGACAGTTGGTCAAAGCTGCCAAATTTGATGTCGATACATTTGGCAACTATGTCCAACAGCTTGTGATAATCCTCCTTCAGCAGTCTCTTGTTTGCTGTGTACACTATTTTATCAGCATAGTCGGGCTTGGCTATTTCTTTCCAAGCATCAGCCAGGTTTACATCAGCTTCGTTAATCTCTGATGCTCCTTCTGCTGGTAGTGAGCAATGTTCAGCCAAATCCTTGGCAGAGATAGTCAGCTGCTTTCCGTGAACAGATGACTTTATTCCTTCATCGTGAATCTCAGCATTCACGTAGAATCTGTGCGACCTCCTCCACATAGGTCATCGGATATTCTAACGTTAGAAACGGTTTCAGCCCGGTCGTTTCCAATTTTTCAGCGATTTTCTTCACTAGGGTGTCGTCGGACCCCTGTTTCACCATTCCGTCGAAATCCACAGTAGACCCGGTGTGGATTTGCTTTCCTAACTTGGTAAAATCATAGGTTGGTGCCATTTTTCAGGATTTTATCAAAGAAAAACTTGGAGATTGATTTGGAGATAGATAGGGCTTCGAGAGAATTTTTGCCTTTGCTTTTGAGAGAAAGAAATGAACAGTTTTGGAAGTGTGAGAGAGAAACGGACGAAAATGGTTTAAATATGGTTTATGAAAGGACGTGCGGGTGGTTTTTGAAATGTGATCGAAATCAACGGCTTAGATTTTGCACGCCTATTTAGCATTTAATGTCTCGTATTTAATGCGGCAAAGATTTATATCCAATCATAAGCTTGGTGTGCGGCTTTATGTCTGTACACATCATCATTATCTTTGACGTATTCCTTAAAACATTCCCGCTTAGTCAAAACGATTTGCGTTTTTGTCATTTTGCTCATAAGTGACTCAAACTTATCCTTTAGCCGATTTAACTCTTCTTCTCACGAGTTCTCTTAGTGACTCAAATTTATCACCGACTCGGTGTAGTCTTTCCGATATGGTGATTCTTGAAATTTTGTGTGTTCACTCTTTTTCACTTTTTGTGTTCCATTTCTTTTCTTTGAGTCTTCTCAAAGTTAACTCACTCAATTAACCCCAACTCATGCTTGAGTTCTTCAAATCTTGACTCACATAATGGTTTTGTGAAGATGTCACCAATTGTTTATCGGTTGAGATATATTCCAGGATGATGTCCTTCCTTTCAACATGATCTCTTATGAAGTGATATCTCGACATCGATATGCTTTGTTCTTGAGTGCAACACGAGATTTTGAGTAATGGCAATTGCACTTATGTTATCACACATGATTGGAATTTCTTTTTCCTCAACTTCATAGTCTCTCACTTTGTCTCATCCATAGGACTTGGGCACAACAATTTGCCGCAGCCTATGTATTCTCGTCACCATTTGTAGAGGTGGCTATTGAGTTTTGCTTCTTGCTAAACCAGAAATCACTGTTTCCTAGCATTTGACATGTGCCTGAAGTGCTCTTCCTGTCCACTCGCATCCAAAGATAGTCGAGAATCAATAGCCAATTAGCTTGAATCCACCTTCCTTTGGATACCATAGGCCTACTTCTTGGCTTCCTTTCAAGTATCTCAATATTCTCTTAGTCATTATATGGCTCTCTTTTGGGCAGTTGAAATCTTGCACATACACCTACAAAGAAAGGTGATGTCCGCTGCTAACTTTGTGAGATAGAGCAATGATCCAATAAGTGCTCATCTTGTTTGATCTACGACTTGCCATCCGCATCCATGTCCATTTTGACGATGTATTCATTGGTATTTTTACTGAAAGACTTCTCCTCCATACCAACTTCTTCATTAAATCTCGGTGTATTTTGTTTGACTTATGAAGGTTCCATCCTTCACTTGTTTCACTTGGAGTCCAAGGAAGAATGTCGACTCTCCCATCATGCTCATTTCAAATTTACTTTGCATGAGGTTTGAAAACTTTTCACACAGCTCTTTTTTTGTGGATCAAAAAATGATGTCATCCACATATATTTGAACAAGCAAGATACTCTTTTTGTCTTGAATTAAAAAGTGTTCTATCTACTTTTCCTTTTGTGAATCCATTTTTGGTTAGGAATTGTGACAAAGTATCATACCATGCTTTCGGGTGCCTGTTTCAATCCATATAGAGCTTTCTTGAGTTTGTATACCTTATCTCCAAGAGTCTTCTCGCTCAAATCCTGGAGGTTGTTCAACATACACTTCTTCTTCCAATAAACCATTTAGGAATGCACTTTTTACATCCATCGATATACAATGAAATCCTTGTGAGTGCATAGGCAAGAAACATCCTTATAGCTTCCAATCTTGCTACAGGGCAAATGTTTCATCAAAATCTATCCCTTCTTCTTGGCAATATCCTTTGGCTACTAGTCTTGCTTTGTTTCTTACCACGATCCTTCCTCGTTCATCTTATTTCAACACCCATTTGGTGCCAATAACATTTTGATGTATGGGTCTTTGCACTAATTCCCATACTTTATTTCTTTCAAATTGATTGACTCTTCTTGCATAGCTTGAATCCAATGTGTGTCGTCCAATGCTTGTGACACGTCTTTGGGCTCTATTTGTGAGATGAAGCATGTGAACATGGCTTCTTGTTGAGTTCTCGATCTTGTTTTGACACCTTCTCTTATATCTCCAATGACAAGTTCGTGGATGGTCTCTCCCATCTTACATCAGGTTGGAGTAAGTTAGGGGATTCGATCGACTTGCACCTTGTGTTCTTTGTGGGTCGATCTCTCGTAATCACTTAGCGCAAATTTTCCAAATTGTTTTTGAGATTCAACTATCTCATCTTCTTCCTCAATTGATAATTCGACTTTTCCACTTCAAAGATAGGGACTCTTCAGATGGTTGGATGATTCACTTATCACCACTCTTCAATGTCTTCTCCATTTGCATTTGGCTCATCGAATACCACATGAATGGATTCTTCTCGCAACCATAGTTCTTTTGTTGAGTATTCGGTAGGCTTTGCTTTCACCGAGTATCCTAAGAAGATACCTTCATCGACTTTAGCATCAAAAGCCTTTAGATTGTCTTTGCCATTGTTGTGAATGAAGCATTTACATCCAAATATTCGAAATATGCAACATTTGGTTTTCTTCCAGTCAGATCTCATAGGGAGTCTTTGTCACCGTCTGTTTATCATACATCCGCTTTTGAGTGTAGCAAGTCGTGTTGATTGCTTCACCCAAAATCTTTTTGTAACCCCGCTTCACCGACATGGTCTTCTTCCGCTTCTTTTGAGGGTTCTTCTTTCTTTCTCGCAACTCCATTCTCACATTGTGAGTCCTTGCTGGCGATAGTTCATGACCGATACCATTCTCAATACAATCTTGAGTTATTATTCCATTGACAAACTCGGTTCCTCATCGATCTTATTTTGATAATGGTTTGACTCTTCTCGTTTTGAATCCTCTTCATCACCGTGGTAGTTTTTGTAGAGTTTCTTTCTTCTTACACATGAATATTGTCCATGTATATCTTGAGTTGTCATCTACTACCACCAAGGTGTATTTCTTTCCACTTATCTTTGGTGATTCCATCGGGCCAAATAGATCCATATGAAGCGTATGCAATATTCTTGTTGAAGATTGGCATGTCTTTTCTTTGAATGATGACTTGATTTGTTTTTCCTTCGACATGCGCCGCATATACTCTCCTTTTTGTATACCGAGTCCGAAGTCCTTCCACAAGATTACTTCGTGCAAGCTTGTTGATCGTTTGAAATTGGGATGACTTCGGCTTTTTTGTGCCACGACCAACTTGATTGATTTGTGCTCTTTGCTAGTAGACAGGTGATGGGTGTTGCGGTTGACCAATCCACGACATACATATTCTTCTCGTCTACATCCTTGCAAAGACAACTTCATTTGATTCAAGATCCTTGATTTGGCATACGCCCATGTTGAATCCAACATTGTAACCCTTGTCACAAAGTTGATCGATGCTCGATAAGTTGAAGTTGAGTCCTTCAACATATGCAACATCTGTGATTTCTAATCCATTCCTCTTGATGGATCCAATGCCTCTTATTTCACCAGGAGCTTCATTTCCTCCAAATATGACTTTTGCTCCTTTAACTTCCTTGAATTTTGACAGATTTTTCTTATTTCTGTCATATGTCCGGGAATGCACCACTATCCATGTACCAGGTTCCTTGGCACTCACTGCTTGAACTGCAATCAAGGAAATTAAGTTTTAGGTACCCATACTTGTCCGGGTCCCGAGGGGTTAGAATTGTAAGATGATCCAACCAACCTATAGCCAAATGATTTGACTCTAAGGGGTTGCCATCTATCGCTGCCATAATCATAATTAATCCTGGCAAATTGCTTGGGATTTTGGTAGCTCGCTTCCCTTTTACGAGTATTTTCTGCTTGGAGTTTGCCGAGGAACTCTGTTGAATCTCTTCTCACTGTCCTTTCAAATAGCACTCAACTCGGGTCAAGTTTCCTTTTCCTTTATAACCAAGGCCGGTTTGCTTGTTATTGTGCTTTGGAGTGAATGTGTGTGCCACATTTAGAGTTTTGGATTTTTCGGACTCTTCATGGCTTGAAGATCCTTTTTCCAAAATTACTTTTGAGGTTTGACATAGCACATAGGAATTAAATCCTAAGCTTGTCTTGTCTCCACATTATCTTTGACTCATAATAAGATCATCCAATGATTTAGATGCCTTAGTGAATGAGGCAATAACATTCTTGAGGTCATTCTCCTCTTTTCTATAGCAAAGCAATTTCTCGCTATTAATTTAGTATTTTCACTTTTAAACTTTCATTCTCATCAATTATTTGACTTAGAGTACTCGGCTCCTTAGTCACTTTGAGTTTTGACTCTTGAGTAGGCTGTTTTCCTCATTCAATAGTGTGTGTGAGGATTTAATGTGTTCAAAATCTTTCATCATTTTGCCTAATGAATCATAAAGATCGGTGGATCAACTTTGACCAAGAAGTGTGTGTGTCACGATCACTATCACTAGAGTCCGAGTTTGATGAGTTAGAGTGTACCTCATCTTCTTGGTCGTTGATCTTGTTCCTTGGCCATCAAGCGGTCGGGCTTCTTCTTCGAGAGTCACTTGAGTAGTCGCCATCATTGCTCTCGAATCGCTTGTCTCTCTTGACTTGGCTTTGTTTCAGCGATCTCTGCGCGACCATCATTGCCTTTTTCTTTTCTTGTCTTCTTTCTCTCAAGACCTTCCTTTCTTCTTCATCCCTCAGTATTTGTTGACTACTGATTCCAAGATAGATATTCAACCTTTTGATCGACTCTTTCCATTCTTGGATTGTCGACCCTTTGATACTCAACATTTTGATGATCTGTTTTTTTGGTTGGCCTATCTTCCTTGATTTGGAGGAGCCGAGTGTCTTCTCTCGGAGATTCGCCCTTTCTCTCTTGTAGTTCTTATTGAAGAACTTGTTGAATCTTTTAACCATCGGGGCTATTTCTTACGGATCAATGACTTTCTTTGACCTCGGCTCTCTTCCCTGTCTTTAACAATTAGAGCAAATTGTTTTGGGTACATCCGTCTCTTCCTGGTCTTTTCTTCTCTCGCTCAAACTCGTAGGCTTTGAGGTCCGAGAATAATTCATGGTTGGATGTCTTTGATAGGTCCATGGAATGTCTCGGTGCCATGACCATCATTTCCCATTCAATTTGAAGACTTTTAGGATCTTCATACACATTTCCTTCGTGTATATTCCTTTCCAAGTGCAGACCTCATTTGTGATTTCGTGAACCGAGCATCCAGCTTGATCCAGGTTTTCTCCGAGATCATTTTGAAGTTCTCAAATTTACAGACAACCACCGATAATTTGTTTTCTTTGATTTTCTCTCGAGCCTTCACAAATTAATGTCACTTTGTCCCGCATTTCTTTAGCCGTTTTGCATGATTTGACTTTATTGAACATGGCTTTGTCCAAGGTTTTGTAAAGGATGTCCTTGGCTACATTGTCCAGGTTATATCTTTTTCTCATCATCATTTGTCCATTCAGTTCTTGGTTTTTCAACCACGATGGCAGTCTAGAGCAACATCCTCTTCTCCTTCAAATTTTGCAGCTCTTCGTGACAATTGTGTTCACCTTTAAGATTTGCAAAGGCCCATCTTCTATCACTATCCACATCTCATCATGTAATCTTTGATAGATGAGCTCGCATACGAATTTTCCAATCATCAAATTCTTCAATAGTGAACATAGGGATGTGTGTCAAATTTGCTTCCATGATAATAACTTTTAATGATAAAAAGAGTTTTGAAAGTTTAAGTACTAAAGCGGACTTTGAAAAGTTTGGAGATCTAGTTTAGTAACCAAAGTGCGGAGGGTTCAATGAACCAACCGCTCCGATACCACTTGTAGGTCCCAAGGGGTGTAAGTGTAAGGTTTAGAAGGGGGTTGAATAAACCTTACCAAATTTTCGATTTAGTCCTTTTAAATATACTGAGTTGATACTACACAAATGTCCTTGATGGACAATCAATTTAGTCACTCAAGGTAGAGTTAATCTCTCACCGACTCAACCGAGCCGTTGATGGAATAACTCGATTGTTGCCTCTAAATTAACTCGATTGTGGTTTTGTTTTCAGCGAAGACTTAACACCCTTAAGTTTGATTAAGCAAGAATTTAGTGCTTGGTTTAGTACTTATAAATTATCAAGTGGATAGCAAATTTATCGTGAGATATAAACATTAAGATGCGAGAATTAAAGTGTTGAAATATAAATGACACAATGAAATTTTTATAGAGGTTCAAGATGGGGTAATTCTTCTACTCCTCTCTTTCCGCAACTCCCCGGAGGAATCCACTAGGTAATGATCGCATACAAAGTGGTAATCCCGATACAAGTCTTGATCACACAAACTTGATCCTTTGGGACTCGATCCGAGACGCCTTGATCACTCACCGGCTTCTCGTGACGACTCGGCTTCTTCACAGGGCAGTGCTTTGCTACTACAAAATTTCACTTGCTCAAACTCTTTGGATTTGATCACGAAGCCCTCCAAAAGCTTAAGACTTGGTTCGACCTTGAACCTTCCTACAATCCTTCGTGGAATGTAGACCACTTGATTTTTCAAGATTTTCCTCTTCAACTGATTGAAGTTATCTTTCCTTCACAGTGAGTGTTGGATTGATGTTCTTCGTAGTGTAGGCTTGAGGATTGAGAATGTTTCATTTTCTAATAAGTGCTTGAACGTTTTTAGTTCGTGTCCGTGACTTGTGTCGCTTGTCACTTGTATGTCTCTTGTATATTTCATATATCTCAAATAAACTCCTCGGCCTTTTATAGTGATCTTTCAAAAATTTGCCCGTTGAAGAGATAGGCTTATTTTTGAAAGTCACTTGCGTTAGCTTGTCTTGTTGCGATCCTTGGAATTGCCATTTCCTCGTATGAATTGTTCTTTCACCTTTTCGAGTTCGACACGGTGTAGTGCTTCTCATTGGTTCATTCCTTTTGCACGCTTCGGGGATCGAGCACTCCGAGAAAGGTGGTATGGAGATATTACTTGTTTAAGTAATTCTCTTGATTTACTCGTGCAACGGATCTTTTGGCGATTATCTCGACTTGACCGCATTTCTTTGCTTTCCCCCAGGTGACTTAGAGTCGACTTCCAATCATTGGGTGACTCTTCATCACTTCAATTTGAGACTTGGCTTTTCTCGAGTTGACTTGACGATACTCCACTCACCGTGCATCTCACCGCTTCTTCAAGAGAGTTCCCGTCTACTCTTATTTGCCATACTCACTGTCTCGCACGAGTCTTCCTTCAAGTCTTCGCTTGTCTTCTTGCATGTTAGGGCGTAGGTGACTTAACTCGACCTTGGCCACTTATTTATTACAATGCATTTTACAACAAGAATCGGGGTGCCAACTTTCTATTCTAAGTTTTACATGGCATTCATCAAAATCTAAACAATAAAATTCCTAACATCACTCTTTTTTTGAATGATGGAATTTGCATTTTGATGTTACTCAAATTTCCATCCTCATGTCCCCTATCACCCCTATTTCCACGCACCTCTCCGCCAGATTGTATTTTTGCTCCCTTTCGAATCAAAATCATCCATCTCATCCGTCCATTCCTCCATTCGAACCTCCTAGGCTTTTGTGCCTTAAGAATAACAACTCCTCTATTTTCGGCGCCTCCCTAGGATCCCCTAACGTCTCGATCATCACTTTCTTTATGAGGCTTGTAAGTGCCTCCATATCCAGCTTATTACCCAAATCCAACGATTGTCGGTTCTCCTCGGACATGGTTGATTCACTCCCTCACGTGTATACGCTCGTGTATCACAAAACTCACAATTTCCAAGTACCCGCACTTGTTACGATTATAAACCAATCAATCAATCGCAAGTACGCATCAACAAACCAAGCAATCGCCCAACAAACAACGGATCTCAAATTGAAGACTAGGATTTATAATTTCGATTTTCCAGAATTTTTGTTCTTTTTTTATGCACGTGGATTACAATTCTTTACCCGCTGATTTTGTTTTTGCAATTTTCGATTTCTTTTGTGTACCTTGGAAGAACTAGGGTTTATAAGAAATTCTGGAAAATAACAAAAATTAAAGAAGCAATGATAGATTTAACCTTGCTAGATGGCTCTGATAACCAAGTGATGTGAACCGTAGCAACAAAGTGCATACGACCCAACAACAATATATTGTTAACCTGAGATCTTCACTAGTTCGGTTAAAATTGGTGGAAACCTCGACCCGTTGCTTAGCAAAGCAAGAACCTCGGTATGCGAAGACGCCACAAGCAATTATGGATTATTGTCTGATAAGTCGATAATTGCAACAAGAAACGTAAATCTTGAAGCACTTGGAAAAACACTCAATTTGAGAGTAAAATATATATCTAATTGATAACCTATAAAAACATAAGTGTTTGCCCTTATATAGGCTCCACAACCCTAACCCTACTAGGAACAACTCAAAAACTGAAAAGAAAACAAAAATTGAACAAAATCTCAAAATCCCGGATGGACGCACGAACACACGCATGGCCGTGCACAAGGTCGTGCATCAAGTCGAGACTTTTCACTCTGTTTACAACCATGCACGGGCCGTGTGTCTGTCCGTGCGCCAACTCGAATGCTCCCCTGCAACTTTGCCCTGAATTTGACCCCTACGCGTCCCAAACTTGAAATAACAACTTAAGACGCGGCCTTAAAGGTTTACTTGGCCTCCAAAACAACAAAACGACTCAAACCATTCAAATTATGACTAACTAAGATAGATGAATACAAGACACTCATGAGAACTTGATTACAATATCTTCAAGACGCAAAGTGACTCGTATTCTTGGCATCCTTCGCTTGCTCAGTCTGAGGTGGACTCTTGAATATTGATAAGCAAATCAACTGGACCACCCGAACGTCTTCCTCCATTGGCAATGCACTCTTGGTCTCCTTTTGAATGACTTGAATTAACTCATTGAATGTATCCTTGAACTTTCTTGCTCGAGCTCTCATCACTGGACCAACTGGCACTGTCACTGGGTCTTTCGTCAATGGATTCTCATCATTATGCTTAGTCTACCAGCAATGTTCGACGCCCAAACCATACACCAAAGTTGTTTTACTATCACAAAGACAATAAAATACATCATGGATGTGCACGCAATGCGCATCATTTAAAGATGTCAAATTTCCCTCTAGCAAATCACATACCAATCTCTTAAGATATCTAAATATCCACATGTCGGCATCACAATAGCACATGGATTACTTCGATATCCATTCACCAATCACACTGCTTGGTACATGACTTGTTGAGTACGCACATAGCGCACATCAAACATTCGACAGTGCTTACATAAACTAGCTAGCATTTTTTCTTTTTCCTAAGACATTGGTTCTTGACTAAGAACATGATCTTTAACCATGGAGTGTAGCAACAGCCGCCACTGAGTGGCGATAACTCCATGTTCTTTAAAGTCATCACATTTTTGCCATATTTAGTGAGATACAACTCTTGACATATGTTCAACGACTTAATTGACCATTGTAGGCCTATCAAAATGATAGCTTGATGAAATCAATGATGATTCAAGTCACACCTGGAGCTTCTTGATTAGCAACCAAGAACGAAGTGGGTACTTCAAAGGGGCATGGTAGAACTAAGGTTTGTGTGAGGAGAAGTCAGAGGAAGCCTCGCAAGATTGAAGTATTGACATCCCCATTTAAGCGCAGACAGATCGATGTTGCCGAGAAACTGAACAAGAATCACAACATGATAGCGAAAAGGGTTTTTGAGAATTTGGATGCGGATAAGTATATATATTTTTGGTTTTTGTTTTGTTTATTTAATTTTTAAGTTATTTAACAGTTACTTACCTTTTATTAATTTTTGTATAGGGGTGAGGTCAAAGACGAGGTTATTTTCAAGGTGGGTGATCGGTTGTTGTATAGGGATGAGTGCAAGTCCATGAGGCTGGGCCGTTATGTCAGTGTAGCTGTGCTTGACGTTTGGTCGTTGATTTTGAACTCTAAGGAGAAACTTAAGACTGCTGGGTTGCTGTCGAGATTTTTTGCAATGACGTATTGCACGGTATGTGTTTATTTTTCTACACTTTCTTTTTTTTTTTTTTGAAATTACATTGTTTATTGTATATATAGTTTGATATTGTTGTATATTTAGATATAATTTTCCGTATAGATAGGCTGATTTTGTTGTATATTTCGATACTGTGAGTTTGATGTGGAGTTAGACATTACTTGTTGTTTAGATATTGTTAGTTTGATGTGCAGTTAGGCATATGTTGATGTATAGTGAGTGATTTGTGTGTAAAGGTCAGCACAAGTCTAACCTTAATTATTGCAGCACGGTTGTGATGCCAAGTAGCGAGCTCGATGAAGAAGGTTTGTTGGCATTATTCTCACATAATTTTGATGTCGAGTTCCCCGAGGCCAATTCAGTTAGGCTGCAAGCCGTTGATATGGTATTTTTTTTGTTTGTTTGTGTTACATTGTGTTTTATTGTTTTAGATTGTCGTGGTCTAAAGTCCAAGTCTCACGATATCTTTGGTTGGTTATTTTTTATTTTATTTTGCAGTTTTTCTTCCCCATATGCAAGAGTGAGCATATTTTTGTTATTTGCTATGATATTAAGAGGAGATTTGTTCACATTTTGGACAATTCAAGTGTTGGTGGTGTAGATTGTGCGAAGTATGAGGACACACCGGCATGGCTGAGTAAGTTATTTAAATAAATTTATAGTGTTTTATTATATATTTAGAATTAAGTTATTGTATATATAGGCTTATTTTGTTGTATAGTTAGATATAATCTCCAGTTTACATATAACCTGATTTTCTTGTATAGTAGTCATAGTTTTGCTATATAGGTAGTATAATTTTGTTGTATAGTTAGACATAATTTAATGTGTAACAATATATTTAACTGATTTGTCTTCATTAGTTGTTCATTTGTTAAGTTTTTGTTATTTTGGACATATTGCACTGTTCTCCAAGTATTTACTTGTTCGAGAATGCTACCAATCGTCGTGGGTCATTGTGTCCAGGGTTGCAATGCCTTGGAGAGATGAGGAGAACAAGATTGAATGTGGTGTGTTTGCAATGCGCCACATGGAAACATATATGGGGAAGGGACGCCTTCGGGACACGGGTCTTGAAGTGAAATATGGCCTTGCTTAATAAGTTGAGGACGCTCTACTGCGCTGCTATTGTCGAAGACAATGTCAATGAAGTTAAAGAGACGGCGCTGGCGGAGGTAAAAAATTCTCAACTGGCAAAAAACAGGCTTAGGACTCGTACTTGTATTTTAGTCCACATGTTTTTGGGAATTATGAAATGATAATCTAGTGTTTTGTGTATTTTGTTTATATTCAATAAAGTATTTTAGTAGTTATTTTGACTCTGTTAGTGGTTATGGGTTTTATGGAAATTTGTATATAGTTTTTTAGCTCAAAAACAATGTATGTTTAATTGAAGTTAGTTATATATTTAGTTGTTGCAAATGAATTCGTGTTAAATATACAATATATTATTATAAAAATGTTGCATGTATTTGCTAATTGAGCAGTATTATCATCATGAGCAGCAAATTTATATTATATATACATTATAAGAAAGCTAAATATACAACAAACACACGTTAAATATGCAGTATTAAATATACAGCATAAAACATGTATAAGTGTACATCTTTAAAACATTATGTGCACAACATAAACAAGATAATCACACAACAACCTGTTTTATACTCAGGGGTATAAAGTACTTTCATATATCCACTGAATCATTGCAAAGCATCTAAATTGTTTAACAAAAAATTGAAAAGTACATATTATTATGATGGAGTAACTGTCCGTTGGGGGCAAGTCCTGCTATTATGTGTCATGACCTCACCGCACGTCCTACAACGTCTCTTGAACTTTGTGTTTGCTTTGACAACTTTCTCCTTTTGACTCTATAATCGACTCTTTAACCGGCTCCCACTCTCTTTATTTCTTGCTTGTTTTGGCGGTAACACTGTGATATCTACATTGGATGTGGATCCGCAATATGTCTCGAACATCTTTTTCTTGTTGATTTGTGAATTTTCTTGTTCGTTGTCTAGTAACATCATGTCTTTTTGTTCAGAGATTAAAACTGAAAATTCCTTTAATTTTTCTATGTTCCCCTGCACCATTCCTATGCAACAATGAAAATCTGACCAAAGTTTGTTCATAGTTGCGTTTTCCTCTTCTCCACCAGTAAATTGGTATAGACGTCCATTATTATGACTCGCCACGAACGAGGCTATTTTTGTCCATCTTGTAAGCAGGTGTTTCTCGGGAATAAATGATAAATCTTTGAAGACTACAAACACATGCTGGCAATATACCATGTTGTTTAAACATTTTGCACGTGCATGATGCCTCCTTTTTAACAATATTGTAGAAAACAATGTACGTTTCTTTTGTGGTGTCCCTTATTGTGTACGAGCAGTTATTGTTGTTTTCATTTATTCCAACTACGGAGCAGTCATAACATGTTGTTGCAATCTCCCTGCTAACCTCTGAATATATTGTTCGCGTATACACGATTGCAAAAGATGTTGTTCAATATGCAAAGGTGTCTTGCATTCGCGACATAGCTTTCGATTCATTGTTGAGCTTCTCCCCCGCGTGTCGTTGGGCTTCCATTGCACTATCAAAATGCATAAAGAATTCCACCATATTCACTTGAGGATTAATGAAACCTCCAAACCAACTATTTGCACTTTCAGCTCTTGATGTTGTCTTAAGTAATTTGCCCATTGGAACATCTCTAAAATACGTAGAAATCCAACTGTTTCTGATTTCATACATTTTTGTAAACCAGGGATGCGATGTCAAGTGAAAGTCGGTCATAATTTCGTTCCATTTTGTCTCAAATTCATCTGGTTCAATCTTTTGACTCCAAACGATTGAAGTAAGTCTATTCATGAATGTATTATCCTTCAGCAATGCAGTCCCGAATTTAGTGCTGACCTTTTCCATGATATGCCACATACATAAACGATGTTTTGCTTTTTCAAAAACCACTTTGAATGTGTTCTTCATTGCAGGGTCTTGGTCGGTCACAATGTAATATGGTTTTTTTCCCATTGCATCCAGAAAACACTTGAATAACTATATGTATGATTCCTCGTCCTCCTTCAATATCAATACAGCTGTAAAGGTAACATATCTCCAGTGGTTGTTGACCCTTGTGAATGGTGCGAAAAGCATCTTATACCTGGGGAATGCATACAATGTTTAGTCATTAATAATACAACAACGTTATGATATATATACAATGAATATAGTCTAAATATACTCTACTGCAATCAGTTATTCATTGTAATGATGCCTGAAAAGATACAGTGGCTAGCAATTAAGAATACATTGAAATTAAACTAAATATACAATGAACATATTCTAAATATACACCTATTAGTATTGTACTTGGCGTCGAAAGAGATGCCATCACCAAAGAAACTGAATTTAATCGCCGATTAAATCCGCCTGAGAATAATTTTGTTAATTGATCATTTTCGTCCACAAAGATAATTGAATGCTAGCTTAGAAACACTTCATTCTTCTTTAGGAAGTTTTTGACAATCATCTGCATCAAGACACCGGATATATACGCCTTCAAATCCCTCTTAAAATTCTTGAAATCTATATAAAGTGCACCAACCTTGGAGTGCCCCAAACCATATGTGTATATAGCTGATGAGTCTCTGCAGACCCGATATTTGCTCTAGAACAGTCCATGATGAACTTTTTGGTGTCCAAAGTTTAGATTTTTGTTAACCTTGAGGAATTTCCTATACAATTCAGACGCCAATGGATGGGTGTGGTGCTCTTCAAAATATTTGATCACGTGTGCGCTGCGATTAGTGTACTCAAATATACAACGTGCGTTGAAACTGTTGCTCTTGGATAACCTTTTACGAGTTTCCTTATTTTTGGTGTCGTTGTTGTCTTCTGAGTCGATATGTTGGACAGAGTTACTAGCGTTTTTAAATCCTTCTCTGCCGCACAAAGTATATTGCACACGGATGTCTCCATTTCTAAACTTTCTGGATGTACTCCTACGGATGTCAAATCCGCTGCACGAACCATATTCCTTATAGAACTTAATCCCATTTTCCAACGACGTGAAATGCATTCTTGCGTGGGGCACCTTGTCTTCATCAATTTCGTATCCAATATTTTGTAGCTCCGGGAGATGACTAGCCTCTTTTCACGCCGGATATATTGTGCCTGTTCGATAAAACAATGAATTAACACTATCAATACAATAAAATATTTCTAAGTATACATCATACGGAATCTAAATACACATTAAAAGGGTACAAGCATGTTGTTGATAAAGCATTGAATTAATACTAACAATATAGTGTAATTGCTATAAATATACATCATATGGAATATAGTACACAAAAAATATACATAAATTGAACCAGCACTAAACATCGAAGTAACACTACTAATTCTCTATACAATGATAAGTATACATCGAAAAGAGGATAAATATACATATAAACAAAGTTAAATATACAGTATTATTGTTTTACCACTTATGCATCCAAAAAACCGATATTATAAAATGTATACAATGATTGAATACTATATCAACATCAAAATATAACTATGTACACAGTAAAGTAATTCATTTCAGCAGCAAAGTATAACTATATCTAATTCGAAGAAACTCGTAAAGATATGGAGTTTTCAACAAATTTGCAGAAATATAACAAGAAATCGATAATTACTCACTAATTTATACAGATTCATGCATCATTTTCACGTGTACATTCAAATTACACATATATTGTATGTTTTTTTTAATCAAATTGTATAGTAATATGCATGGAGAAATTCACATACCATGATTATATTCAATTTCCATGTATTCACCATCGGTTTCGCTCGAAGAAGGTTCGCCCATAGCAGAAGATTGTTGGTTGCTATGATTTGAGCTCATTTTGGTTTATTATTCGCGATTTGTGGTGAAATTTTGATGTGAATTTGCAGAAATTTGGAGTTGTTTTCGAAAGGAAGGGAGAGAAGATGATGATACAGTTTTTTAGGGAAGGAGACGGCGTGATCAACGTAAGATCTCCCATTCCATAACTGGCACCCCATAACATGGTCTCCACTTGGTTATTTTGACAATTATACTCTTATTTTGCCTTAATTTAATGGTTAATGTAATTTTAATCCCTATTTATCTTAGCCATTGATATAGATAAAGGAGGGTTGAGATGAGTCCACATTGTCTCACTATAATATGTGGTCTCATTGAATCCTCTCCTATTTATATATATATATATATATATATATATATATATATAGGACAATTAAAAAATCCTAAGATTTGGAAAAAGCTTGAAATTTTTGAAAATGCACTACAAGAAAAATGCTCAACAACAACACCCCAAAGACAACGGATTTTAGCTAAATCGTTGTCCTTACAAGCATTCACAACGGATTTTCACTAAACCGTTGTGGATGAGCGGATTGTTTGTTAACGACAACAGTTCACTCAAGCCTAAGACAATACTTTCTTGAAGCGTTGTTGATAAGCGGTCTTTTTATTTTTTTACAACGCGTTTCTTGGGTCTTCGACAATATTTTTCTAATCCGTTGTCGATTAGTGCCTAATCTTTTTCAAAATACAACATTTATTCATCTTTTTCGTCAACGGTTGGTTATACCGTTGTAATTAGGGTCATTTTTTCCCTTAAAGACAACAATTTTAACAACAGTTATAAACCGGAGTCGATAGGCATTTTTCATGTCCTTATTTATTATTTATATTAATGGTATAACTAGCACTTTTAGTTAGTTTATCAATTTTATTTTAGCAACTTTAGCAAATTTCTAAAAGTGCTAAGAGTTAATTTTTATTTTGTTATCAATTTTTTATCTCATAGTATAACTATCACTTTTAGTTAACTTATCAATTTTATTTTAGCAACTTTAGCATAATTCTAAAAGTGTTGGGAGGTTTAGTTTTTTTTTTTATCAAATCTTTATTTTATTTCATTTTAAAAAGATAATAATCAAATATAACTAGCAACTTTTATCGGTTAAACTTTTTGGTTTAGCAACTTAAAATAAGTCTAAAAATATAACTAGCAACTTTAAAGTTAAACTTTTTAGTTTAGCAACTTAAACATAAATATAAAAGAAACTAGCAATTTTAAGATTGTGTATTAGCAACTTAATCAAACAACTTAAACACAATTATTGACTTCTAAAAGAATAAAATTAAAATATGAGAAAGCAGAGGAGAGCTCGCTCGCCTTCATTCTCGCCTCACCAAAGCGAAACCCTCCGATGGCGAGCAAGAAGAAGAAAACTCAAACGCCATTGACGAGCCACATAAGCTCGAAATCCCGACTACGAGTGAAGAACATAACGGAACTCGACAAGGACATCAAGAAGGTTAACTCTGAAGCTCTTTTTCTCATCACTTCCTCCACCGAGCTTTTCCTCCAATTTCGGCCGAGATATCGGCGCACGCTCTTGCCGGGCAAAGAAGAAAAAGAACGTAAGGGTCGAACACTAGCGAGTTGCGGTCAAACGACACCGTCCAACCGCTGATTTTGAGCTTTAATTCTATCTTATATTTTCCCCCTTCTTATACAAATAAATATTTCCAAACCCCCCAAATATTTATAGAAATATTACAGTTACCGTCTTAAATTTAGGACAAAATCAAAATTCAAGGGAGTTTTTGTAATTTTCAAAAACCTCTGGGTTTTTTTGTAATAAACCCAAACCTCAGGGGATTTTTGTAATTATCCCTATATATTTGTGTGTGTGTGTGTGTGTTTGTCTTTGTATTTGTTGTGTGTGTCTCTCTGCGCATGAAACTTAAATATTCTAATATATTATGTAAATGTCACGTATATAATAATCACATTATTTTTGTACATGTGGAATTCACTTAATGTATTGAAACATAAGGTGAAATAGATGAATAAGATATCATTTTCATCTCGCGTGTGTGCGCGCGCGCCGCGTGTGTGTGTGTGTGTGTGTGTGTGAGAGAGAGAGAGAGAGAGAGAGAGAGAGAGAGAGAGAGAGAGAGAGAGGTGGCTACTGCAAATTGGTGATTGAGTATAACGAGAATCAAACAAATTGTTGCATATTAATTAGGAAAGATATCACTTTTTTTGGGACCATTTTTGTGTATAGTAATCTGTGTATATGGCTTTCAATGACAATGGAAAGTCTCAACTTTACTATTGTTTCTTACTTTGATTATTATGTGACAAATGAGCAAGATGAGTGGTTGGAATGGAGCTCCTTTTCTTTTTCATGCATTCAACTACTTGAAAATACTATTTTGCGGGTTGTGGTCACTATCACACTATTTAATATTTGCACCAAATCAACCACCCAAGCAAAGATATCAAATTTCCTATTTCACTTCACATTCCACTTAATTGAATGATATATAACAAGAGTCATTGAAATAAATATGAATTGTTGATTATTTTAATATATCTCGCACATGTCATTTATCCCAGGATGAAACAAGAAAGTGAACATAAAAGTAGAAGGAGAAATCAATTTCAACCAACCAAGCCCCTCCCCAAACCCAACCCCAACAAAAGAATTTCAGGAAAATGTAAATTTAAGAGGGTTTTCTTGGGTAAACTAGCTTACAAATTTCATTTTTACAATGTGCCCTTTCATATGAGAATTGAAAATCCCGAAATACAACTTGAGGTTTTTTATGTGTCATTCTTGTATTTAAGGTGATGATGATAAGTATGGTATATCCAGGGTAAATTATAAAAATTATGCTCGAGATTCAGCCTAATTACAAAACAAATCAAGTTATCTTTTAAAATTACAAATATTCCATTGTTGTTTATGTTTTACAAATTACCAATTTTCGAGGGCTATTCGTAACACAAACACAAATCTTAGGGGTTGTTTGTAATATTTAAGAGGGTACTTATAATTTTTTAAGATAATTGTATCTTTTATGATTATAAATTAAATCAATAGTAGTTTTTGTTATTTAATGCTCATTTTTATAATATAATTAATTGGTTGTATGCAACATATATGGCTTCTCTGAGTTTATATGATTTGAGAACTCGATATTACGGTCCAGATTCCCAATTTGCAAATGTAACAAGAACCCATATCCTTTTTTGAATGAGTCTCAACCCGTCCGACCGAAGTTGGGTCCGACCACTTTATGTTGTGTAGGAAGATTTTAGTACCTTTACTTGAATTGTCTCGCGATGTCTTGAAGAACATGAATTGGGGGGTCCTTACGATTACTTTGAGAACCTCTTTACTTACATTGCCAATATGGACACCCACAAGGTAATCGAGACTTGTTGAACCGAAGGTCTCTCCACGATGAACGAATCACTTTTGGATCCATTTACGTAACAAGAAATACATCAAGCTCTCAAACAAATGCATCCGCTCAAATCCCCGGGACCGATGGTATGTGTCCCTTTTCTTTCAAAAATATTGGCATATTATTTCTTCGGACTTCACCTCCACATGCTTGAATATTTTGAATAATGCAGTGACCCTGGATCTTAATCACACTTTCATCGTCCCGATACCCAAGATTAAGCACCCTGAATCTCCTAAAGATTTTCGCCTATTAGCCTATGTAATGTAATTTTTCGGGTCATCACAAAAGCTATTGCCAACAGACTAAAAACTTTTCTACCCGACATCATCTCTCGAAAACCAAAGCGCTTTTATCCCAGGGAGACTAATTACGGATAATGCTATGGCAGCTTTTTTTGAGATTTTCCATTCAATGAAAAAAAACGGATAATGCTATGGCGCTTTTAAAATCGGGTCGAATGGCCTTTTCTCGAATCTATGTTATGCAAATTGGGCTTTCATAAAAGATGGATTGACCTAGTCACGCGATGTGTGAGATCGGTTTCATATTCGATCCTCCTAACGCAACCCTACTAAGAGTTTTACTCCTAGTCGGGACTCCGTCAAGGGTATCCTTATCTCCTTATCTTTTTCTACTCGTGCAGAAGGATTCTCATCTCTACTTAGGTACGCAGAAGCTAACGGGGAGATTCACGGCATTAATATTACTAAAAGAGCACCATCTGTTTCTCACTTGTTTTTTGCGGATGACAGTATCCTCTTCTTCCGAGCAAAAACAACGGAGGTGGATAAAGTGAAAGAAATTCTACACATCTATGAAAAAGCGTCGGGCCAAAAGGTAAATTATGAGAAGTCTGAACTCTCTAGTAGTAGAAATGTAGAAAATTAATTTCATGACAGCTATGGGTGAAAAACTTGGTGTGACACAAGTCGAACAGATAGGCAAATATTTGGGAATCCAGCTCTAATTGTGCGTAAAGAAAAAGGATATATTTCAAGCCATCCAAGAAAGGGTCTGTTAGATAAATGTTTTTATCATGATTTTGATGATTATGTTCGATTTTGTTCAAATATGCTTTTAAACCAAAACTATGTCCCTAAATGTTGTCTAAATACTTCCGATCAACTTAAAATGTTTTTACTATTTTTCGGAGTATTTCTTAAAGTTTATTTTCAATAAAACATTGGATCGACACATTTGTTTCAGGCTCGACCGGCCGCCCCCATAGGGCAACCCGCACTGAGTTGAGTGAGAAACGAAAAATGGGGCGTAAGAAAAATAGGGCAGAAGCGGCCGATCGACCAGGGGACGGCAGTGCGGTCGGCCGATCGGCCGGCCGGGCGACATGCACTGCAAGTTGGATTTTGTTCCGGACTTCTCTGCTTTTGACGTACAATCGTCAAGGGCAACCGTCACACTAAAGGCGGCCGTCGCACCCCCTTTCGACCGTCCCCCTGTGTAAAGTTCGCAGAATTCAATTTCAATCTTATCTCTCACAAGCGACCGGTCGAACCCCATGTTTATCAAAAACTATCCATTGCGTTTTGGACAACTTTTCCTATTTTGTGGGATTGATTTCTAACAGCTATATTGATCATTTTAAATGGTTTCTTTTGCAGCAAATCACTCCCCAAGGAGGAGCCAATGTCTGGAAATGAAAGCCAAGTCCTCTCCTATAAATAGAGGCTTCATTCAAGCAACAAGACAACAACACACTATATACAAGCAAAGAGCATTTGAGCAAACACTTTTATATATCTTGTTGTATTAGCCTAAGCACTTTCACTTGCACTTATTTGAGGTCTAGGCTTTCAATTCTTGATTACACCTGTACTCATATTGTATCAATCATTATTGAGTTGTAATCTTGTTTTTGGTCATCATTCAACACAAGACATCCTTGTGAGTATTCTTGTGGTAAGAATACACTTGGGTGATCTAGGTGATAGGTGTTTGAAGATTGTGGTAATCTTCAAAGGTGTTGTAAGAGGGTTGTGGTAATCCTCAAGGTGGTGAAAGAGGGTTGTGGTAATCCTCAAGGTGTTGTATTAATTTTTGGTAAATTAATAAAACCTTTTTTTCTTTTCAAAACCATCCCTGAGATACTTTGGGGTGGTAGAGGATTAGCCCTAGGTGGGTTGAACCTCTTTAAATCAACGAGTGTTGTTTATTTTCCGCATTTACATTCTTCTTTCTCACGTTGTTTCGAAAAAGAGGGTAATTTGCGAAAAAATCGGCATAATCTATTCACCCCCTCTAGATTATTGTAGCCACTTGACTAACAAGTGGTATCGAGCCAAACTCTTTGGCTAGCTCGTTCCGAGTAAAGAGGAAAGATACATGGCTCTTGATGATGCTCATCTCACCACCGCGCCTCCACCAATAAGCCACCACTATTCGACGCCAACAACTACGCATTTTGGAAAGACCGTATGGAGTGCTTCCTACAAGGGTGCGGGTTCGACATTTGGAATGTGGTCATTGAAGGAGTTGATCAACCAACAAAGAAATCGGAGGATGGCACCTTGGCTCCTAAACCTTTTAAGGAGTTTGATGAAAACGACAAAAAGGCTTTCTCTAAACGGTAAGGCATTAAATATTTTGCATTGTTCTCTTTACCGCCACCCGAGTACAATCGCATAAGAGGCATAAGGTCGGCACATAAGGTTTGGGAAAAATTGGAGACAATCTATGAAGGGACTAATGTTAGGAATTTTATTGTTTAGATTTTGATGAATGCCATGTAAAACTTAAAATAGAAAGTTGGCACCCCAATTCTTGTTGTAAAATGCATTGTAACAATTAAGAGTAGGCCAAGCCGAGTTAAGTCGGCCTACGCCCTAACATGCAAGAAGACAAATCAAGACTTGAAGGAAGACTCATTGCGAGACAATTTGAGTATGGCAAAGAAGAGTAGACAGAAACTCTCTTGGAGAAGCGGTGAGATGGTGAGTGGAGCATCGTCAAGTCAACTCAAGAAAAGCCAAGTCTCAAATTGAAGTGACAAGAGTCATCCAATGATTGGAAGTCGACTCTAAGTCACCTGGGAAAGCAAGGAAATGCAATCAAGTCGAGATAATCAGTAAAAGATCCGTTGCACGAAATCAAGAGATTTACTTAAACAAGTAATATCTCCATACCACCTTTCTCGGAGTGCTCGGTCGAGAAGCGTGCAAAAGGAATGAACCAATGGGAAGCACTACACCGTGTCGAACTCGAAAAGGTGAAAGAACAATTCATACGAGGAAATGGCAATTCCAAGAAGCGCGCAACAAGACAAGCCAACGATTTGCAAAGTGACTTTCAAAAATAAGCCTATCTCTTCAACGGGCAAATTTTTGAAAGATCACTATAAAAGGCCGAGGATGACTACGAGAGAAGGTTACTGAACCACGAACATTCAAGAAATAAATCAAAGTGTAGCCAAAAATATTCTCAAATCATTCAAGATCAATCCTCAAAAACTACATAACGAAGTACATCAATCCAACACTCACCGTGAAGGAAAGAGAACTTCAATCGGTTGAAGAGGAAACTTTTGAAGAAAAGGGGTCTACATTCCACGAAGGATTGTAGGAAGGTTCAAGGTCGAACCAAGTCTCAAGCTTTTGGAGGGCTTCGTGATCAAATCCAAAGAGTTTGAGCAAGTGAGTACATGTAGTGTAAAGCGGTACATACCCTGTGAAGAAGGCGAGTCGTCGAGAAGCCACCGAGTGATCAAGGCGTCTCAGTTGAGTCCCAAAGGATCAAGTCACCGTGTGTGATCAAGACTTGCATCCGGATCACTTACCACTTTGTAAATTGATCATTACTTAGTGGATTCCTCCAGGAGTTGGAGAAGAGAGGAGTAGAAGAATTACCCCATCTTCGAACCTCTATAAAAAACTTCATTGTGTCATTTACTTTTCAAAGACTTTTAATTCCATCAATGACTCATTAAAGTCTGTTTTGAGAGACTAACTCTACTTGATTGACTAAATCGATCCATCAAGGACACAAATGTGTAGAATCAACTCAGTATATTTAAAAAGACTAAATCGAAAATTTGGTAAGGTTTATTCAACCCCCTTCTAAACCTTACACTTACACCCCTTGGGACCTACAAGTGGTATCGGAGCGGTTGGTTCATTGAACCCTCCGCACCGTTACCGAACTAGATCTCCAAACTTTTCAAAGTCTGCTTTAGTACTTAAACCTTCAAAACTCTTTTTATCATTAAAAGTTATTATCATGGAAGCAAATTTGACACGCATCCCTATGTTCACTATTGAAGAATTTGATGATTGGAAAATTCGTATCAGGCTCATCTATCGGATTACATGATGAGATGTGGATAGTGATAGAAGATGGGCCTCTGCAAATATTAAAGGTGAACACACAGTATGCGAAGAGTTGCGGTGAAGGAGAAAGAAGATGTTGCTCCCAGACGATCATGGTTGAAAAACCAAGAACTGAGTGGACAAATGATGACAGAAAAAGATACAACCTGGACAATGTAGCCAAGGACATCCTTTACAAAACCTTGACAAAGCCATGTTCGGTATAGTCAAATCATGCAAAACGGCTAAGGAAATCGGGACAAGTGACATTGATTTGTGAAGGCTCGAGCAAATCAAAGAAAACAAATTATCGGTGGTATACTGAAATTTGAGAACTTCAAAACGATCTCGGGAGAAAACCTGGATCAACTGGATGCTCGGTTTACTGAAAATCACAAATGAGTCATGCACTTGGAAAGGAATATACACAGAAGAAATGTGTATGAAGATCCTAAAAAAGTCTTCCAAATGAATGGGAAATGAAGGTCATGGCACCGAGACATTCCATGGACCTATCAAAGACATCCAACCATGAACTATTCTCGGACCTCAAAGCCTACGAGTTTGAGCCGAGAAGAAAAGACCAGGAAGACACAAATGCACCCAAAACAAACGCTCTAATTGTTAAAGATGGGAAGAGAGCTGAGGTCAAAGAAGTCACCCGGAAGAAATAGCCCGATGGTTAAAAGATTCAACAAGTTCTTTAATAAGAACTACAAGAGAGGAAAGGGTGAACCTTCCGGAAGACACTCGGCTCACTCCAAGTCAAGGGAAGATAGGCCAACCAAGAGAACAGATCATCAAAAGTTGAGTATCGAGGGTGACAACTCAAGAATGGAAAGAGTCGATCAAAAGTCAATATCTATGTTGGAATCAGAGACAACCAGGTCACTATGCCATTGATCGCTCATATCCTGTAGTTAACAAGTACGGGGATGAAGAAGAAAGGAAGGTCTTGAGAGAAAGAAGACAAGAAAAGAAAAAGGCAATGATGGTCTGAGATCGAAGCTAAAGTAACGCCAAGTCAAGAGAGACAATGATTCGGAGCAATGAAGTCGACTACTCAAGTGACTCAAGAATAAGCCCCGATGCTTGATGGCCAAGGAACAAGATCAACTTGACCAAGAAGATGAGGTACACTCTAACTCATCAAACTCGGACACTAGTGATAGTGATCGTGACACACACACTTCATCACCCACTGATCTTTATGATTCATTAGGCAAAATGATGAAAGATTTTGAACACATTAAATCCTCACACACACTATTGAATGAGGAAAACGCCTACTCAAAAGTCAAAACTCAAAGTGACTAAGGAGCCGAGTACTCTAAGTCAAATAGGCCGATGAGAATGGAAGTCTAAAAGGCTGAAAATGCTAAATTAATAAGCGAGGAAATTGCCGCTATAGAAAAGAGGGAGAATGACCTCAAGAATGTTATTGCCTCATTCACTAAGGCATCTAAATCATTGGATGATCTTATTATGAGTCAAAGAGAATGTGGAGACAAGACAGGGCTTAGGATTTAATTCATCTGTGCTATGTCAAACCTCAAAAGTAAATTTGGAAAAAGGATCTTCAAGCCATGAAGAGTCTGAAAAATCCAAAACTATGAATGTTGCACACACATTCACTCCAAAGCACAATAACAAGCAAACGGCCTTGGTTATAAAGGAAAAGGAAAAGACCCGATTGAGTGTCTTTGAAAGACAGTGAGAAGAGATTCACCGAGTCCTCAAAGAACCTCCAAACAAAAAATACTCTGTAAAGAAGAAGCGAGCTACCAAAAACCCCAGAAAATCCATAAAAGAAATACATATGATGGGAATGGTAGAAAATATCCAAGCCAAGCCGATTGGAATAATGTGAACTATCGGCATAGACTTATGGAATATAAGCCCAAATGGCAAAGGCACAGAACTCAAAGAAAGGCCATTCCAAAAGCATAAGAGCTTTCATCAAAGACACATATGCAACTAGGCACTACACTCAAAGACACCACAATTACCCAAGGAAGGCAATTGCTAAAACATATGCAGGCATACAGACAAAAGAGACAAAGGCAGATGAACCTAGAATCCCCAAGAAATTTGCCAGGATTAATTATGATTATGGCACGATAGATGGCAACCCCTTAGAGTCAAATCATTTAGCTATAGGTTGGTTGGATCATCTTACAATTCTAACCCCTCAGACCCGGACAAGTATGGGTACCTAAAACTTAATTTCCTTGATTGCGGGTTCAAGGAAGTGAGTGCTAAGGAACCTGGTACATGGATAGTGGTTTTTCCGGACATATGACAGAAATAAGAAATAACTGTCAAAATTCAAGGAAGTTAAAGGAGCAAAAGTCATATTTGGAGGAAATGAAGCTCTGGCGAAATAAGAGGCATTGGATCCATCAAGAGGAATGGATTAGAGATCACAGATCTTTGCATATGTTGAAGGACTCAACTTCAATTTATTGAGCATCGATCAACTCGTGACAAGGGCTACAATGTTGGATTCAACATGGGTATATGCCAAATCAAAGATATTGAATCGAATGAAGTTGTCTTTGCAAGGATGTAGACGAGAAAAAATATGTATGTCGTGGATTGGTCAACTGCAACACCCGGCAAAGACTGTCTACTAGCAAAGAGCGCAAATCAAGTTGGATGTGGCAAAAAAAGCCGAGTCACCTAAACTTCAAAACGATTAACAAGCTTGCCGGTAATCTTGTAGAAGGACTTCCAAACTCGATACAAGAAGGAGAGTATATGTGACGCATGTCGAAGGGAAAACAAATCAAGTCGTCATTCAAAGAAAAGACATGCCCATCCTCAACAAGAATATTGCATCTGCTTCATATGGATCTATTTGGCCCAAAGATGGAACCCCCAAAGATAAGTGGAAAGAAATACACCTTGGTGGTAGTAGATGACTACTCAAGATATACATGGACAATATTCATGTGTAAGAAGAAAGAAACTCTACAAAAACTACCACAACCGGTGAAGAGGATTCAAAACGAGAAGAGTCAAACCATTATCAAAATAAGATCGGGACAGGAACCGAGTTTGTCAATGGAATAATAACTTCGATGTGTATTGAGAATGGTATTGGTCATGAACTATCAGCGGCAAGGACTCCATAGCGAGAATGGAGTTGCGAGAAAGAAGAAATAGAACCCTCAAAGAAGCGGCAAGGACCATGCGAGTTACCAAAAAGATTTTGGGTCAAGCAATCAACACAAACTTTGCTACACTCAAAACAGATGTATGATAAATAGACACGGCTAACAAAGACTCCTATGAGATCTGGATCGAAGAAAACCAAATGTTGCATATTTCAGAATATTTGGATGCAAATGCTTCATCCACAACAATGGCAAAAGACAATCTAAAGGCTTTTGATGCTAAAGGCGATGAAGGTATCTTCTTAGGATACTCGGTGAAAGCAAAGCCTGAGAATACTCAACAAAAGGACTATGGTTGCGAACAATCCATTCATGTGGTATTTGATGAGCCAAATATAAATGGAGAAGACATTGAAGAGTCGGTTGATAAGTCAATCATCCCACCATACGAGAAGAGTCCCTATCTTTGTCAAGCCGGAATTATCAATTGAAAGAAGATGAGATAGTCAATCTCAAAAAAAAAGGAAAATTTGCGGCTAAGTGATTACGAGAGAGTCGACCCACGAACACACCGCAAGTCGATCAATCCGCTAACTTACTCCAACCTGATGTAAGATGGCTAAGAGACCATCCACGAACTTGTCATTGGAGATATAAGAGAAGGTGTCAAAACAAGATCGAGAACTCAACAAGAAGCCATGTTCACATGCTTCATCTCGCAAATAGAGCCCAAAGATGTGTCACAAGCATTGGACGACACACATTGGATTCAAGCTATGCAAGAAGAGTCGAATCGGTTTGAGAGAAATAAAGTATGGGAATTAGTGCAAAGACCCATACATCAAAATGTTATTGGAACCAAATGGGTGTTCGAAAATAAGATGAACGATGAAGGTTACGTAGTAAGAAACAAAGCTAGACTAGTAGCCAAAAGGATATTGCCAAGAAGAAGGGATAGATTTTGATGAAACATTTGCCCTGTAGCAAGATTGGAAGCTATAAGGATGTTTCTTGCCTATGCGACTCACAAGAATTTCATTGTATATCGATGGATGTAAAAAGTGCATTCCTAAATGGTTTATTGGAAGAAGAAGTGTATGTTGAACAACCTCCGAGGATTTGAGCGGAAGACTCTTGGAGATAAGGTATACAAACTCAAGAAAGCCTGTATGGATTGAAACAGGCACCTAGAGCATGGTATGATACCTTGTCACAATTCCTAAATGAAAATGGATTCACAAAAGGAAAAGTAGATAGAACACTTTTCAGAATTCAAGACAAAAAGAGTATACTGCTTGTTCAAATATATGTGGATGACATCATTTTTGGATCCACTAACAAAGAACTGTGTGAAAAATTTTCAAACCTCATGCAAAGTAAATTTGAAATGAGCATGATGGGAGAGCTGACATTCTTCCTTGGACTCCAAGTGAAACAGCTGAAGGATGGAACCTTCATAAGTCAAACAAAATACACCGAGATTTAATGAAGAAGTTTGGTATGGAGGAGAAGTCTTACGTAAAAATACCAATGAACACATCCGTCAAAAATGGACATGGATGCGGATGGTAAGCTTGTAGATCAAACAAGATACAAAGCACTTATTGGATCATTGCTCTATCTCACAACAAGCGGCCGGACATCACCTTTCTTTGTAGGTGTATGTGCAAGATTTCAATCTGCTCCAAAAGAGAGCCATATGACAAAGAAATTTAAGAGAATATTGAGATACTTAAAAGGAAGCCAAGAAGTAGGCCTATGGTATCCAAAGGAAGGTGGATTCAAGCTAATTGGCTATTCGGATTCGACTATCTTTGGATGCAGAGTGGGCGAAAAGAGCACTTCAGGCACATGTCAAATCTTTAGGAAACAGTGATTTCTGGTTTAGCAAGAAGCAAAACTCAATAGCCACCTCTACAAACGAGGCAGAATACATAGGCTGCGGCAAACAAGTGCCCAAGTCCTATGGATGAGACAAAAATGAGAGACTATGAAGTTGAGGAAAAAGAAATTCCAATCATGTGTGATAACACAAGTGCAATTGCAATCACTCAAAATCTGTGTTGCACTCAAGAACAAAGCATATTGATGTCGAGATATCACTTCATAAGAGATCATGTTGAAAAGAAGGACATCATCCTGGAATATATCTCTCTGATAAACAACTAGCCGACATCTTCACAAAACCACTATGTGAGTCAAGATTTGAAGAACTCAAGCATGAGTTGGGGCTAATTGGTGAGTGACACTCGAGACGAATCAAAGAAGAGAAATGGAACAGAAAATGGGTGAAAAAGAGCAAAACAGAAATCATCAAGAAATTAGTCAGATCGGAAAGACAGACTACACCAAGTCGGTGATAAATGAGTCACTAAGAGAAAGCTGTGAGAAGTAGAGTTAAATCGGCTAAGGGATAAGTGAATAACTTATGAGCAAAGTGACAAAAACGCATCGTTTTGACTAAGCGGGAATGTTTTAAGGAATACGTCAAATAATGATGATGTGTACGGACATAAAGCTGCACACGAAGCTTATGATTGGATATAAATCTTTGCCGCATTAACTACGAGACATTAAATGCTCAATAGGCATGCAAAATCCAAGCCGTTGATTTCGATCACATTTCAAAAACCACCCACACGTCCTTTCATAAACCATATTTAAACCATTTTCGTCCGTTTCTCTCTCACACTTCTAAAACTGTTCATCTCTTTCTCTCAAAAGCAAAGGCAAAAACTTCTCTCGAAACCCTATCAATCTTCAAATCAATTTCTGAGTTTTTTCCTTGATATAATCCTGAGAAATGGCACCAACTTATGACTTTACCAAGTTAGGAAAGCAAATCCACACTGGCTCTACGGTGGATTTCGACGGAATGGTGAAACAGGGGTCCGACGACACCCTAGTGAAGAAAATCGCTAAAAAGTTGGAAACATCCGGACTGAAACCGTTTCTAACGTTAGAATATCCGATGACCTATGTGGAGGAGGTCGCACAATTCTACGTGAATGCTGAGATTCACGATGAAGGAATCAAGTCATCTGTTCACGGAAAGCGGTGACTATCTCTCGCAAGGATTTGGTGAACATTGCTCACTACAGCGAAGGAGCATCCGAGATTAAAGAAGCTGATGTAAACTTGGGCGACGCTTGGAAAAAAGAAATAGCCAAGTCCGACTTTCTTTGATAAAATAATATACACAAGAAACAAGAGACTGCTGGCGAAGGAGGATTATCACAAGTTGTTGGATATAGTTGCCAAATGCATCGACATCAAATTTGGCGACTTTGACCAATCTGTCAAAGGCAAAGCGATTGTAATGGCTGCAATCATCGAAGAAAAAGAAGATAAAGCTGAGTTTGTCTGCACTGACGAGACTCTTCGAGCGTGGGAACAAGTCCTTCAAGGAAGATGGCTCATTTGGAGGATCCCAGGATATGGCCTAGTGATTGGCCGCTATTGGAGGTGAAAGGAGTCCTCTTAGACATGGGAAGGCATTCCATGTTAACAAGAGGATGTTCGAATCAAACCTCTCTCGGCGCCTGAAAGAGAGCTTACGCCAAGAGAGGCGACACCGGTGAGGGGAATCAAATGACCAAAGATACTGATTGTTTCTCTCCACCCAAGAAGAAAGCTGCCCCTGCGGTACACTAAGAAGATGTTGCCCTGCGGAAAAGAAAACCAAACATGCTCCCGCCCTGCAGCCAGAGTCACTGCCCCAAAGCCGTGTCTCCTGCCCTGCGTGGCCGGTCGAGAAGGACTCACAAATACCTTCTCCGATCGTCAAAGAGGAGAACCGAGAAGCGAAGACGGCCAGCTCTCGAAACAAACACCAAGCCATTTGCCCCCGCCGCACAAGACTCGAAGACACACGCCTCGAACCGAGAAATCCTCCGGTACAAACTAGGAGACGAAGACGGATTATCAAGCGCTCCGAGCCGGAGAAACCCGGCTAAGTCGACCACTCGGCTAAGCAGATCTGACCGGAGATCAGCTGGCTGGAGAAGTAGAGTCTCGGATGTAATTGATAAACTTGACGAAATCTCTTGAAGGCGTCAAGCGAGGCAACTGAAGACACAAACTGTAGTTCACACAAGTGAAACACAAGAAAAACTATCTTGGAGCGGATAGTGATGTAATGATCCTATCTCCACCTTACCCGACATCCAAAATCGTCTGCGTGAGTGGAGGAAATGGAAGTTGAGCAAGTCAAGAGCAGTTCCAACGACACGAGTTTATAGAAGAAGAAGAGGAAGCTGCTAAATTTCCTTGGACTAAAGATGTGCTCGGCACTTGATGAAGACAAGCGCTTAGACATCCTGCAGATTTTCAAGGAAAATGAGAGAGAAAAGCAAAGCTGAGGAAGCGAAAGCACGTGAGAAAAACAAGCATCGCCTATCTCGGCACCCAGAGAACACACACATCCTCTCCTTGATGTCTTCTCGGCGGTGATGAGGATCGGGAGAATCTTCTTTGCTCTGAGAAGAGTTGCAAATCAAAGACAAGCATTGCATGAATCTAGAATCCTTCACGAGCAAAGACTGATGGAGGGACGGGAGAGTCCTCGAACACATTGGAAATCGATCCAATGGGAGTGGTTCAAAGAAATCGCCATTTGTTGTTCTTTGCCACCACTTCCCTAGCTCACTCGGAAGACGGCATAAGGGACATGGCGATGGCGGGATAATGGGGACCCCAGTCGAGCCAACCCCTATTGAAGGTGTTTTACCACCTGCCCCCACGGCTGAACATTCAATCGAAAGCAATGGGGCGTTTGGAGACGAGTGACCCCATTCCAAGTCACTCACCTGGTGCGCCCGGTGAGAGGGGAAACTCCTCCACCTGCGGCAAGGTCGGAGGATCTTGCAGATGACTCCTACAACGAATCAAGGAGGCGAAGGAGAGAAATTACAAACACAAGAAGAAACGACAAGTTGCCATCAACGGCCGCACGAGCGATTGAGACTGTCTCGGCTAAGGTGCCAACCGCTCGAAGGCTAATGACGCCTTCTATGATGCGATCGAGGCAACCTGAGGAAGAAGGAATACGGGAGTTAACACTGCAGGCGGTGAAAGTGCAATCCATGGGGTTGAGACTCCAATGGATGCCACCGTAGAAGACCCTAAGACAAATGACACTTTGTCAAAGGAGGACCAAGGCCTCGCTGCAGGAGAGAGCTGCTGGAGGTGCGAAGGCCCACGGGAGGTTGAGACTTCCCAGGGTAAAGAGGCTGAAGTAGAGAACATCCCTCCTACTATCATCGACCCGTCGAGAATGAGATAAGCGCACTTCATGATTCCCGGGACAATCGATGTTACTTTTCCGGGATCGGAAGGCGAAGAAGAAGCTGAGTCATCCCCGTGACAAATCAAAAGACTTCGGTGCGGATGTTCCAAGCACGAGCAAGTCGATCCCAAGACTACTCGTCAAACTTTTAACTTTGATGATGAGCCACCAATGGAAATCTCATCATCGTCCGATGACGCCCGATAAGGCCGAGACCCGATCTCTGAAATGGAAAAATCAGGTGAGACCAACGAAGTTACATTAAGGCAAAATGAGCTCAAGTAAAGCGGGTCTACTTCACAACAAAACCCGGTGAACCCCGAGAGACCACCTGCGCGAGGCCCCTCAAGTCAGCTGCGCCAGGTCGATTCTAAAAGAACTTCACGCGCACCGCTCATCATCGAACAAATCCCGGTGGGCGGTGATGAATCTTTTATAGAATCCTTTCCTTTTTCTGGAGGTACCCGACCTCCATGAAGAGTCGAAGAAATGAACGCGCCGCTATCACAGACCAGCTCCCGTCTTCTCATCGGTACCATTGTTCCAAGCGCTTATGACTTTGATCTTTGTATGGCCATCAGTACGCAGCGGAAGAATCGGTGAAGTCATGAAGTGTTCAAGGCATTATTCGGCGAGGTTGAACGGATGGAGAGGCATCGAGCCTCTTTGGATATCTGTTGGACAATAGAGATGCCAACCTTACGGTACTTGAGAGGCATAACGGTCGAGAATAAGGGAATGGTGGCAACAAAGATAGCAAACAATGCGTGTGGAACAAGTCGATTCTTGAGGACATTGTTCAACAAGGCTGGCGGTATGGAGAGTGAAAATGCTTGATGCAAAAACGAAATTGAGAGAACATATTGAGCATATGCATGAAGCTCACAAAGCTAGAGATAAAGGCTGCGGCGTGAGCAAAATACAAATGATCTACAAACGTTTGGAAGAACACATGACAAGAAAATTCACCTTCTCATGGTGAGATGAAGCGATTTGGCGAGAATCCAACGCTACTCGATCCGAATTCCGTCTTTGCATACAACGCGATGGGCTCGGCGAGAACTTCGACCATCGAAGACTCGACTTCATGCTTGCCCGATATGTTCCCTGGGGTTCCTCTATCCTTTGATGATGCCAAAAGGGGAAGAGGAATACCTCAAAGCGCTAAAATCGAAGTGAGAGAAGAAAGGAGAGCGGTGAGAAGGAAAATCACCAGGAAGTCTTGAAACAAAAGAAAGGAAAGCTTGTTGAGGGGAAGGGTCGACGGATGTGACTTTGATGATTGCACAAACCCCCACAAGGTCACCACGGTGACATCATAAGCGGCCAACTCCGCGTGACTCTGCCACTCCAACACTCTGCTATATCCATGGTGATAAGAAAAAACTATTGAAGCGAGGGATGAAGGAAGTGGAAGGTAGAATGGATGCCGAATCATGAATATCTTGAAAGAACACGGAGGCATTCCGTGAAGCGAGAGACAACTTATGCCATCTCGGATGTCGGGGCGAGCCACAATCAGTTGATGAATTTAAAATGCTCGAATCGAGGGATACTTTGCAAATATGTCTATGGCTCAAGCTTGGGACTTATCTTGGGAAAAGGGTCTCACGTTATGTGAAGAAGGCGACGAGCGGAGACTCTGGCGATCACTCTGCTGGTCACTCCAACCGTCACTCACCGGAAAGAAAGACCCGATGATACGCCCCAGGTAGAGGAAGAAGCGTGAGTGGAGGAAGAAGCTTGACTGAGGCCTCTGCCCAAAAACATTGAATACGTGGATCGGGGAAAGAAAGGAGGGATCTCTTTGGTGGAAAACTTGACCAAGTAGCAAATTTGCAAGTGGCTAAAACTAACGCTTAGTATGTAAAAGACTAGAAGAAGAAAAGCAAGAGACAAACTCGGCTATGGGAGGAGAGACAGGAAAGAATAAGAAGAGATGAAGCTGCCAGGAAGGCATATGAAAAGAAAAAGAAGGGTGACGACGAGAAAAAGAGAAGGAGAAAGAAGATCTTGATTAAGATGAAAAAAGAAGGAGATGAAGGAGATGAAGTGTTGTTGTCCAACCCTTCGTGTATTTTATCATGTAAATACATACAATGTAAGTCTTACGTAATAAAGCTATAAATTCTTTATTTTCGGTGTAGACAAATATGTGCTCACGATACACCTTGTAAAACAGTTGTGTAAAAGAACATGAATGATATGATCAATAAAAGAATTGATTTTGCGCATACATTCTATGTCAATACACTATCTGTATGTATCTTTGCTATTTGCATTTTTGAATGGTTTAAGTTTTGGCATCATCAAAAAGGGGGAAATTGTTAGGAATTTTATTGTTTAGATTTTGATGAATGCCATGTAAAACTTAAAATAGAAAGTTGGCACCCCATTCTTGTTGTAAAATGCATTGTAACAATTAGAAGCAGGCGAAAGGGAGTTAAGTCGGCTACGCCTAACATGCAAGAAGACAATGAAAACTTGAAGGAAGACTCCGCTGCGAGACAGCTGAGTATGGCAAAGAAGAGTAGACAGAAAACTTGAAGGAAGACTTGCATCTGGACTGTTACCACTTTGTAAATTGATCATTACTTAGTGGATTCCTCCAGGAGTTGGAGAAGAGAGGAGTAGAAGAATTACCCCATCTTCGAACCTCTATAAAAAACTTCATTGTGTCATTTACTTTTCAGCACTTTAATTCCATCAACGGCTCAAAATAAGTCGTTGAGAGACTAACTCTTGATTGACTAAATCGATTGTCCATCAAGGACACGATTGTGTAGAATCAACTCTGTATATTTAAAAAGACTAAATCGAAAATTTGGTAAGGTTTATTCAACCCCCCCCCCTTCTAAACCTTACACTTACACCCCTTGGGACCTACAACTAAGAAAGTCAAGCACGCAAGAAAGACCATGCTTGTTAAAGACTTCGAAAACTTTAACATGTATGATGGCGAAAGCATCTCCAAGATGGTGGAAAGGCTTGACAATATTGTCAATCCTCTTGTGGCCTCGGCAAAGTCATCTCCGAAGAAGACAAGGTGACCAAGGTACTAAATGCACTTCCCGGCTCATGGTCCGAAAAAGTAACGGCAATCACGGAGGCACAAAATCTTGAGACACTCAAGTTTGATGAGCTTATTGGAAACCTACTCATCTATGAAGTTTATCTCAAGGAGAGGAAAAATTCCAAACCATCCACAAATCAATCGGGTATGCAAATTATTCCTAAAGGTCTTGCTTCTTCCTCTAATAATGCATACTATGATAATGATGATGATGATGAGGAGACGGCCTCACTTGTTCGAAAATTTGTAAAATTTGTGAATAAAAATAAAGCAAGAAAACCAAGAGATAATGCTTGCTTTAAATGCGGAAAACCCGGGCACTTCATTGCCGATGCCCGGCTTCGATGAAGAGGAGCAAAAGAAAAGGAAGCCTTTCACAAAAAAGAAGGCTCTAAATGCGGAAGTCAAAACATGGGATGAACTACTTGAAACAACCGATGAGGAAGGAGAAACCGAACACGGTCTCATGGCTATAGACGATGAAAACAATGAGGTACACTCAAATTCTTCTACTTCCTCCATAGTTGATGACTTGCAATGTGATTTTGATGAGTTGCAAATTGAGTTTCAAAATTTAATCGTTAAATACAAAAATTTGAAAAAGGAGCATAAGGAGATTAAGGTTGAAAAGGAAAAATTATTTACCTCTTATGAATCTCTAGACAAAGCTCATACTCTTACTCTTACTAGAATTCATTCTCTTGAAACCGAAAAGGAATTGCTCACAAAAGATATTGAATGTTTGAAAAATGATGTGCATCGTTTCAACATAAGTACGGATAAAGTCACAAAAATTTTAGATGCACAAAGAGGTGAGCATTCCAAATCGGGACTTGGTTATAAGCCATTTCAAAGTGTTTTTAAGAAAAATAACCAAGGTCCGACTTTTGTACGTGCTAATAATTATGATACTCCTACTTGTTTTTATTGTGGCAAAGTTGGACATTATGCTAATAATTGCAAATTGAGAAATAGCTCAAGACATGTATGGAGACCCAAAGGTCTCAAGACTAACCCCCATGGACCCCAAAATTATAGGGTACCTAAAAGAAATTCTTTTGTAGGTAATAGGGGCTATAACCACAATAGAAGATTCAAAATAGCTCGTGGACAGCGGATGTTCACGCCATATGACCGGGAGGAGAGAAGTTTTTACCAACATCAAGCTCCAAGAAGAGGATATGGTCATGTTCGGCAATGGCAAAGGAAACATTCTTGGAAATGGAGAAATTGGTAACTCTTCTTTCTCTCTTAGTAATGTTCTATTAGTTGAAGGGCTTAAGTTTAATTTGAT
The DNA here is from genome assembly GCA_016081115.2 of Rehmannia glutinosa. NCBI lineage: Eukaryota > Viridiplantae > Streptophyta > Magnoliopsida > Lamiales > Orobanchaceae > Rehmannia > Rehmannia glutinosa. The sequence goes on along the minus strand of JABTTQ020001808.1, from coordinate 6,946 downwards.
AAGTGTTAGCCAACTTTATGATTCAAAATATGATGTTTCCTTTAATAAAGAAAAATGCCTTATTCTTAAAAATGGTGAAATTATTTGTGAAGCAAATAGAAAAGGCAATCTTTACAAAATTTGTACAAGTGATTTGGTTAGTCAAAATGTTTCTTGTTTAGTCGCCAATAATGATTTAACTAGTTTATGGCATAGGCGACTTGGACATGTTGGATACAAGAATTTGAAAAATATTTACAAAAACCAACATGTGAAAGGACTACCCAAATTGAATTTTGAAAATCTTGGCTTATGTGACACTTGTCAAAAGAACAAATTAGTTAAAAGCAGTTTTAAGCCCAAAAATGAAATTTCCACAACCAAACCTCTACAAATGCTTCACCTTGATTTGTACGGGGACATTGGTACGGCTAGTCTAAGTGGAAAACATTACACCTTTGTTATAGTCGATGATTTTTCGAGATATACTTGGGCTCTTTTTCTTACCAATAAAAACGATGCCGTTAATGAGTTTGTTAAGTTGTGTAGACTTATTGAGAATGAAAAGGAAGATACTATCAAGTCTATTCGAAGCGATCGAGGTGGAGAATTTGACGGTGAATTTAGAGTATTTTGTGAAACTAAAGGATATGCTCATAATTTCTCGGCTCCAAGGACACCTCAACAAAATGGAGTAGCCGAACGGAAAAATCGGACATTACAAGAAATGAGTCGGTCCATGCTCAATGAATTTTCACTTCCAAAGTATTTTTGGGCGGCGTAAATACCGCTTGCTATGTCATTAATCGAGTTTATATTCGTCCTAAAATGAATAAAACTCCATATGAGCTTTGGAAAGGTAGAACTCCAAATATTAGTTATTTCAAGATATTTGGTTGTAAATGCTTTATTTTGAATACCAAGGATCAATTGGACAAACTTGATCCTAAGGCCGATGAATGAATATTTATGGGATATTCAACAAAAAGCAAAGCATATCGGGTTTACAATAAGACTAGTGGAGTTGTTGAAGAATCCATCCATGTTAAATTCAATGAAGCTTCGGGAGTTGAAAGAATTCCTAATGATGAAAGTGATGAGGAGGATATTATTGAACAAATTGTTCAAATTGATGATCAACCGTCTACATCAAATGATCAACCATCCACTTCAAATGGTTCTCAAGAAGATAGAGGTGATATCTCGGATCTTCCCGTTGCATTGAAATTTAAGGAGATCACCCAAAAGATCTTATTATTGGTGATCCCTTGACAAAGTGATGACTCGGAGAAAATTTGCCGAGAAAGCTCTTATTTCTCAAAAAGAGCCTAAAAATGCTAAAGAAGCTATTGAGGATGAGGATTGGTTTCTAGAGATGCAAGAGGAGTTGAATCAATTTGAAAGAAATGATGTATGGGAATTGGTACCTTGTCCTCCTTCTCAAACCATTATTGGCACAAAATGGGTTTTCCTAACAAACTTGATGATCAAGGCAACATTGTTCGAAATAAGGCAAGGTTAGTAGCTCAAGGGTATTGTCAAGAAGAAGGTATTGACTATGATGAAACTTTTGCACCCGTAGCACGTTTAGAAGCTATTAAGTATTTTGCTTGCCTATTCTTGCTTTAAAAATTTCAAACTTTACCAAATGGATGTTAAATCCGCCTTCTTAAATGGTATTATTCAAGAAGAAGTCTATGTAAAACAACCTCCGGGGTTTGAAAATTTTTCTAGGCCTAATGATGTTTATAAACTTAAAAAGGCCTTGTATGGTTTAAAACAAGCACCCGTGCATGGTATGATAGACTTAGTTCTTTTCTTTTACAAAATGGTTTTATAAGAGGTAAAGTTGATACAACTCTATTTGTTTTTGAAAAAGGGCAAGATTGTTTACTTGTGCAAATATATGTTGATGATATTATCTTTGGTGCTACTAATGATTCTTTGTGCAAGAAATTATCTAAGTTAATGCAAGGAGAATTCGAGATGAGTATGATGGGGAGCTTAACTTCTTTCTTGGACTTCAAATTAAGCAATGTCAAGAAGTATTTATATTTCGCAATCAAAGTATACAAAAGAACTTTTGAAAAAGTTCGGCATTGAAGAAGGAAGAACCGTCTCTACTCTATGGCAACAAATGTCAAAATTGACAAAGATGAAAAAGGCAAGTCCGTGGATGAATCAAAGTATCGAGGTATGATTGGTAGTTTACTTTATTTAACCGCTAGTAGACCGGACATTCTTCATGTTGTATGCCTATGTGCTCGTTTTCAAAGTAATCCCAAAGAATCTCACATGAGTGCCGTTAAAAGGATTTTTCGATATTTAAAAGGCACCATTCAATATGGTTTATTTTATCCAAAGAATGAAAATTTTCTCTTAAAGGTTATAGTGATTCGGATTATGCGGGAAATATTGATGATAGGAAAAGTACTTCCGGATCATGTCAATTTTTAGGCGATTGCCTAGTTTCTTGGTTTTCAAAGAAGCAAAGCGTGTTTCTCTTTCAACGGCCGGCGAATATATTTCCGCCGCATTTTGTTGTACTCAACTTCTTTGGATGAAACAAACCTTAGCGGATTACAAATGCTCTTTTGAAAATGTACCTATCTTTTGTGATAATATATCCGCTATAAATATTGCTCAAAACCCGGTTCATCATAACCGTACTAAACATATTGAGATTCGACATCACTTTCTAAGGGATTGTGTTTCAAAACGTAAAATTGAAATATCCTTTGTACCATCTCAAGATCAATTAGCGGATATTTTCACAAAACCGCTATCTTCCGAGACTTTTTCTTCAATACGAGCTCGGTTAGGCATAATGCATATTGAATGAAGCTTACGTTTGCATTTTGCACGTTTTTAAAACTTAGGGGCGAAAAATTGGATTTTTGGTTGAAAATTCGGATTTTGGAAAAACTGACAAAACAGTGGGCTGAAGAAGTTGAGGGCAACCGGTCGCCCTCAACCTCGACCGGTCGCCCTAAGCTATATTTTGGCTTTTAAATGTTCTGTCTTCAGCATTCTTCATTTTAACAAATTTTTGGCCATTTTTCGTCCCCTTTGCCAAATTCACTCAAATTTCATTCAAAAATGGATTTCATGCATCTCTTACGCAACATGGACATTATATAGCATAATCATCATCATTATGGCTCACTCTTTCCGATCAAATGGTAAGAATTTCGCTTCTTTTACTCAATTGGGTGGAACCCTTGAGTTTTCAAGTTTCTTGAAAATTTTTGATGTATTTTTCGTATGATCATGATGAGCTTGGTTGTTGTGTTGTTATGTATGATGATTGGCTTGAATTGATGTTGAAAATTTTTGGCTTGAACCATTTACAAAGGTTATATACAACCTCTTTTATTTTTAACGCACGCAAGGTGTTCGATGATATGTCGCAATGAAAATTTCAACTTATACATGATTATCTTGCTTTCAAAAGTTTTCTATACTTATTGAGATCATGTTTTGACAAACAAAACAAGCGTATGAACTCTTCATATTACATTTCTCCCATTTTCCTTGAATTATTACGCTTAAATTGCTCAATGGTTAATAAACCGTCCCTTTGGCGCACTTTGATATTCTTGTATGGTGTTTTCACCATTCTAACATTCTTTTTGATGATTCCAAATGGGGAGAAACATGAAGTTGGCTCATTAGCTCAAGAAAAGCTAATAAAAGCTCGCAATAAGTATTGTGGACTCTAATACCTAGTCCATAGCTTGAATTTTGGACTTGGATGAAATTGATTATAAGTTTTGTGATGGGGGGAGCTCCTTAGCTCATGATGCATTCTATATAAGCTTGTTATAGCTTGTGCTTCTCACTTATAATAATCGCTTGTTGATATGCTCATAAATAGGAGGAGCTTTGTATGAAATACTTCTAACGGATAGTTTACTCGTAAAACCGAAAATTTTATTTGGTTTTCAAATCGTCCTCAAGAAAAATGTTTTGGTTTGTAATCATCAAAAAGGGGGAGTTTGTTAGATAAATGTTTTTATCATGATTTTGATGATTATGTTCGATTTTGTTCAAATATGCTTTTAAACCAAAACTATGTCCCTAAATGTTGTCTAAATACTTAGATCAACTTAAAATATTTTTACTATTTTTCGGAGTATTTCTTAAAGTGTATTTTCAATAAAACATTGGACAACACATTTGTTTCGAGTTCGACCAAGTCGCCCTATAGGGCAACCCGTGAACCGAGTTGGTGAAAGAAAAATGGGGCGTAAGAAAAAGCAGGCGGGCGGCCAGGTCAACCAGGTGGGCGGCCGGTGCGGTCGGCCGTGGCGACTGTACCCGGTTGGATTTTGTTCCGACTTCTGTTTCGTAAAATCGTCAAGAAACCGGTCATAGTCCGACTAAGGCGACCCGTCGCACCCCTTCGACCGGTCCCCTGTGTAAAAATTCGCGAGAATTCAATTTCAATCTTATCTCTGCGCGACCGGTCGAACCCCATGTTTATCGAAAACTATCCGTTGCGTTTTCAGACAACTTTTCCCTATTTTGTGGGATTGATTTCTAACAGCTATATTGATCATTTTAAATGGTTTCTTTTGCAGCAAATCACTCCCCAAGGAGGAGCCAATGTCTGGAAATGAAAGCCAAGTCCTCTCCTATAAATAGATGCTTCATTCAAGCAACAAGACAACAACACACTATATACAAGCAAAGAGCATTTGAGTAAACACTTTTATATATCTTGTTGTATTAGCCTAAGCACTTTCACTTGCACTTATTTGAGGTCTAGGCTTTCAATTCTTGATTACACTTGTACTCATATTGTATCAATCATTATTGAGTTGTAATCTTGTTTTTGGTCATCATTCAACACAAGATATCCTTGTGAGTATTCTTGTGGTAAGAATACACTTGGGTGATCTAGGTGATAGGTGTTTGAAGATTGTGGTAATCTTCAAAGGTGTTGTAAGAGGGTTGTGGTAATCCTCAAGGTGGTGAAAGAGGGTTGTGGTAATCCTCAAGGTGTTGTATTAATTTTTGGTAAATTAATAAAACCTTTTTTTTTTTCAAAATCCATCCCGGAGATCTTTGGGGTGGTAGAGGATTAGGCCCTAGGTGGGTTGAACCTCTTTAAATCAACGAGTGTTGTTTATTTTCCGCATTTACATTCTTGCTATCTACTCGTTGTTTCGAAAAAGAGGGTAATTTGCGAAAAATCGGCATAATCTATTCACCCCCCCTCTAGATTATTGTAGCCACTTGGACTAACAGGGTCTTGCGTAAGATGAAAGGGTGGAAACAAACCATGTTATCACGGGCGGGCAAAGAAATATTAATTAAATCTATCATCCAAGCGATTCCGACCTACTTAATGAGCAACTTCCTATTGCCAGTAACAATTTGTGAGGATTTAGACGAGCAATTACTCGCTTTTGGTGGGGAAAAAACATGGTGAAAAGAAGACACATTGGGTTAGTTGGGATCGGCTTTACAAAATCAAAATTTTCTGGAGGATTGGGATTTCGTAATGTGCATTTGTTCAATCTGGCCTTATTAGCCAAGCAAATCTGGCGCCTACTACGACTCTTGATTCACTGGCGGCACTTTTGTTGAAATCTAAATATTTTCCTCGGGGTGATCTAATGAGTGCAACGCTTGGATACCAGCCTAGTTTCCTGTGGAGAAGCCTTCTTACAGCGCGCAAAATAATCGAAGACGGTGTGGCATGGAGAGTAGGAAATGGAATTAATATTCAGATTCATACATGCAGATGGATTGGAATGCGAAACCCACAGAAACCTACACATATTTCGGACGAAATGCAGCAGGGCGCCATGGTGTCGTAATTGATCGATTTTTTGATGCTAAATCTTGGATACTGGCCTCATTAGAAGAGTTTTTAATAAGAAGGATGCGGATCGAATTTTCTCTACTCACATCGAGTCCAAGACTTCCCCGGATAAGATGTTTTGGAGATACTCGACAAACGGGATATTTTCAAAAAATCCGCCTATCATGCCTTGAAGACACAACTTGGACAAAACACATGTTACCCCTCATCCAAAGATGCTTGATATTGAGGCTTGGAAAAAAATGTGGCGCTTAATTCAACCAAAAGTAAAACACTTCATATGGAGGGCGTGCTTGGATTCTTTACCCACTAAAGAAAACATTATTCGGCGAGTATGGAAATTGATCCGATTTGTGAAATTTGCGGTGAAAAAAGCTGAAAGTATTGTTGAAATATTATATAATATATGTTTAGTGGCGTGAGAAATAGTATAATATATGTTTAGTGGCGGCTAGTGCCTTATTTTTGGGTTGTAATGTTTCTTCTTTTGTATCTTCCTTTCCTTATTTTACGGTGATGGTTAGTATAGGTCTTGCCTATATAATGTAACATTTTGTAATGATTTAAACACAATAAAACATTGATTTTCTCATGGTATCCTAGAAGCGGGTTCTCGAAATCCGTCTCTCTAATTCTTCCTCCCATATTTTTTTTTTCCTGACCAAACCTAGTCTTTCCCGACACATTTTTTTCTTTCGTTTGATTTCTTTATGCTGACCAGCCCACCCGAGATCTCTTTTGGCGACACGCGCCGGCTAACGTCACTCGCCACACGTCGATCGACCCGGACTTCACCGCGCGTTGCCTGGAATCTCACCAACGCGCCACACGCGCCTCCACCGTCATCTGCGTGATGCCCACGCGCCGCCGTCTCCGATCCCCCGTCGCACTTGTCCTCTCTGCAGCAAGGACCTTCCTCTTTCAGTTTTTATCACTCTCATTTCGTGGGTCCCAGGTTTGGAGTCTTTTTCAGCCTATTTTTTTCTCCAACTTGCTTTGGTTGTCCCCTTATTCTTGTTCATCGACCAAGTCACGGTGTTTTTGGGCTGTCCAAACTATTTGTTTACGTTGCAATGACTGACTCATCCTCACAGAAAAAAGGTTTGGTCTCGTTTGCTTTTCAAGGGTCTCCTA
>JABTTQ020001807.1:0-50000 GCA_016081115.2 Rehmannia glutinosa | reverse complement strand
CCATTACCACCGAAAAATTGAATGGTAAGAACTATTTGAATTGGTCTTCCTCGGTTGAGTTGTGGTTTTTAGGTCAATGTCTTTGAGACCATCTTACTAAACAATCTTCAGTGATTGATGCTAAATTGAAAACTGATTGGGAACAAGCTAATTATCAATTAGTTTCTTTGTTATGGAACTCCATTGAGCCTAAATTAATGCCACATTTTCGTCCGTATAGGACTTGTTATGATGTCTGGTCAAAGGCTAAAACCCTTTATGCTAATGATATTCAGAGATTATATGAATGCGTTCAAATCTTGTTCACCTTGGATGAGTGACCACGATCTATCGAATATTTAACTCGGGCTCAATCCACTATTGATGAGCTCAAATTAATGCTTGTTAGCACTGATCTTCAACAGATGCTGACAAAACTTGATAATATGTTTATGGTTTTTATTCTCTATGGTCTTCCCAAGGAGTATGGATCTGTGCGTGACCAGGCTCTCACCACTGCCACTGTTCCCACAGTGGAAGAGCTTATTAGTCGCCTGATTAGAGTTTCTTTTTCTGGACATGGCACACAACTTACCCCTGAGCCTTCCGCTCTTGTCTCTCATACGAATGATTGTGGTAGTGGCGGTCGGGGTCGGGGTCGTGGCCGAGGTCGTGGTCGTGGTCGAGGGGGTCGAGGAAATCTGTATTGTACTCATTGTGATCGAGATAATCATATTCAGGATCGGTGTTACAGTTTACATGGTTTCCCCACCAAAACTGCTAATATTGCTCAATCCTCACCTCATTCTGATTCTGAAATTACTCTTTCTCCTAGTGACTATAAAGAGTATTTACAGCTGAAGGCAGCCCAACAAGCCACCTCTTCCGCTACTATTGCACATTCTGGTAATTCTACGGTTTGTCTTTCTCAATCTACACCTCTTGGATGGGTTTTGGATTCTGTGCTTAGATCATGTGGTAGTAATTCCTCAATTTTCTCTGAAATTTCACAGACCACATCTCCACATTATATTACGGTTGCAGATGGGTCTAAAATCCAGGCCACTGGAGTTGGACGAATCTCACCCACTCCCTCTATATCTTTAAGTTCTGTTTTATTAGTTCCCAATTGTCCCTTTAATTTAATCTCCATAAGTAAATTAACTCGCTCTTTAAACTGTGTTATAACCTTCACTTCCGATTCTTTTTTAATCCAGGACCAGAGTACGGGGAAGACGATTGGAACAGGATCTGAATCTCGTGGACTCTACTACCTTCAATCAAGTAACTCTACAATATGTGCCGCTACTGAATCTCCCGATCTTCTTCATCGTCGTCTGGGCCACCCAAGTCTACCAAAATTGAAAACCATGGTATCTGGTCTTTCACGATTAGAGTCTTTAAATTGTGAGTCTTGTCAATTAGGAAAACATGTCCGAGTCTCTTTCTCTACTCGTATTAATAATAGAGCTGCCTCTTTATTTGATATTGTTCACTCTGATGTTTGGGGTCCAAGTCGTGTTAAAATCTGTCTTGGGTTATCGGTATTATGTCACTTTTATTGATGATTTCTCCAGATGTACTTGGATATTTCTAATGAAAGATCGTTCTGCGTTGTTTGCCATTTTTAAAAAATTTTGTTCAGAAATTATGACTCAATTTGGAAAAACAATTCGTGTTTTGCGCAGTGATAATGCAAAAGAGTATTTCTCTTACCAATTTAATTCCTTTATCCGTTCTAAAGGTATTATACATCAATCCAGTTGTCCTCATACACCTCAACAAAATGGTGTAGCTGAACGAAAACATAGACACATTGTTGATACAGCCCGAACTCTATTAATAAATGCTAACGCGCCTTTAAAGTTTTGGGGCGATGCTGTCCTAACGGCTGCTTATTTGATAAACCGAATGCCATCTTCTGTGTTAAATGGTCAGGTTCCCTACTCTATTTTACATCCTATGGCTCCTCTATATGATGTTTCTCCTCGCGTCTTTGGTTGTACTTGCTTTGTTCATGACCTTTCTTTAGGTCGCGATAAACTATCTGCTCGGTCCATCAAGTGTATATTTCTAGGTTATTCCCGTGTTCAAAAGGGTTATCGCTGCTACTCTCCTGCTACACACCGCTTCTATGTCTCAACGGATGTTACATTCTTTGAGGACGTATCATATTTTGCTACAACGAATATTCCTTCAAATGATTTGGATCAGGTTTTACCTATACCGTATATTCCAACTGCTCCTGCACCTTCAAGTCCCCCAGAAATGTCAATTATTCCATCTTCTCCACAATCTTCTCCACCTCTCGATCGGTACGGAATCACTTATGAACGGAGGGAGTCACGTGCTTCAGCTCCTGTTCCAGATATCTCCTCACCCTGCTCCGGATTCACCCGATTTGCCTGTCGCCCTCCGCAAAGGTATTCGTTCTACTCGTAACCCTTATCCTATCTATAATTTTCTTTCATACCACCGTTTGTCGCCTACATATTGTACTCTTGTATCCGCACTTTCTTCTGTTTCTATTCCTCAGACAGTTTCCGAAGTACTATCTCATCCCGGATGGAAACAGGCAATGATTGATGAAATGACAGCTTTAGATTCCAACCGCACTTGGAAACTTGTTCCTCTTCCATCTGGAAAAACTCTTGTTGGGTGTCGATGGGTGTTTAATGTTAAGGTCGGTCCTGACGGTCACGTTGATCGCTTAAAAGCTCGCCTGGTTGCAAAGGGATATACACAAGTCTATGGTCAAGATTATAGTGATACTTTTTCTCCCGTCGCAAAGATGTCCTCTGTTCGTTTATTTTTAGCCATGGCTGCCATGAAACGTTGGCCGCTCTTTCAGTTAGATATCAAAAATGCGTTTTTGCATGGTGACTTAGAGGAGGAAATTTACATGGAGCAACCTCCCGGTTTTGTTGCTCAGGGGGAGTGTGGATTGGTATGCAAATTACAAAAATCTTTATATGGCCTGAAGCAATCACCTCGGGCATGGTTTGGCCGGTTCAGCAAAGTTCTTCAACAATTTGGGATGATCCGTTGCGAAGGAGATCATTCTGTTTTCTTTAGATGCTCTTCATCAAATACCTATATCTATCTTGTGGTTTATGTTGATGACATTGTAATCACTGGCGACGATTGTGAAGGTATCAAGGCACTAAAACATCATCTATTTCAGAATTTTCAGACTAAAGACTTAGGCCCTCTTCGTTACTTTCTTGGGATTGAAGTAGCCCAATCAAAGTCAGGTGTTGCTATCTCTCAAAGAAAATATGCTCTTGATATTTTAGAAGAAACGGGTCTTACAGATTGTAAACCAGTTTCTACTCCTATGGATCCTAATATAAAACTCATTCCTAATCAGGGGGAGCCTTATCCTAATCCAGGAAGATCACAAGACTTGTTGGGAAATTGAATTATCTCACCATGACCAGGCCTGACATATCTTTCCCAGTAAGTATAGTAAGTCAGTTTTTGAATTCTCCTTGTGATAGTCATTGGAATGCAGTTATTCGTATTGTAAAGTACATTAAAGGGTCACCTGGAAAAGGACTTGTTTTCACTGACAAAGGCAACACTGATATCATTGGGTATTCAGATGCCGATTGGGCAGGAGACGAGAATGATCGAAGATCTACTTCTGGTTATTGTATATTCATAGGAGGAAACCTGATTTCATGGAAGAGCAAGAAATAAACCGTTGTTGCTCGGTCAAGTACAGAAGCCGAGTATCGAGCTATGGCACATGCAACATGTGAGCTCTTATGGCTAAAACACTTACTGCAGGAATTACACTTTTGTGACACTGGTCCTATGGAGCTCGTATGTGATAATCAGTCAGCTCTATACCTTTCTTCCAATCCAGTTTTCCATGAGAGGACGAAGCATATAGAAGTCGACTGCCATTTTCTTAGAGAAAAAATTCTCTCTGGAATCATCAGGACTTCCTTTGTCAATTCTAGAGATCAACTCGATATCTTCACTAAATCTCTCGAGGCCCTGGATAACTTATATATGTGACAAGATGGATGCATATGATGTATATGCTCCACCTTGAGGGGGAGTGTTGAAATATTATATAATATATGTTTAGTGGCAGCAGAAATAGTATAATATATGTTTAGTGGCAGCTAGTGCCTTATTTTTGGGTTGTAATATTTCTTCTTTTGTTTCTTCCTTTCCTTATTTTCTGGTGATGGTTAGTATAGGTCTTGCCTATATAATGTAATATTTTTGTAATGATTTAAACACAATAAAACATTCAGATTTTCTCAAGTATAAATCACTTGATGCTCGAGTGCCCAAAAATTATACAAATATGGCGTCAATTCCCTGTACGCTTGGATATCACACAGAGTCGATTTGCATCTTTTAAAAATCTTTTTTGGTGCACAATGTCTACATACCCACAAGAAGTTGTTGAATATTTATGCATTGTAGCCTGGTGTATTTGGACTTCACGAAACAAGTTTTATTTTGAACAGATGCACTTCGAAGGAATGAGAATCCAACAAAAAGCACAGGGACTGTTTCTGGAGATGTTTGAGGATGCAACAGAGAAAATACCACACACAAAAGGCGCAGGAAATAAAGTGAAGTGGACACCGCCGCCTATAGGAACGTTCAAACTCAATTCGGATGGTGCGATTTATACGAATGGAACGGTGGGTTTCGGTTTCATCATCAGGGATACGGAGGGAGAAGTAATACTTGCCGGAGCGAAGAATGTCTGAGTTTTAGCTATATTGCTAGGGAGGCTAATAAAGTGGCCCATTGTTTAGCTCATTTCATTAAAGAACCTGATTTGGAATTGTTTTGGATTGAAGAGATTCCTCAATCTGTTGAGGGTCTTCTTCATGGAGATGTAAACCCATTTGATTCATAAATGCAGTTTCTTTTCACCTTAAAAAAAAAAAAAAAAGCCTTGAACATTTAATCTCAAAACACACACACACACACACATATTACAAAGATAGAGCTGCAAAACACAGTGAAACAATTCTTCAATTAATATCAGGAAGCATTTCAAGAATCATTTTCAAAGAACAGGTTCCAAGATTATTAATTCATGTAAATAGTTGGTAAAAAGATAAATTTAATATTATCATCTCTAATCTCACAAAATACTTTTCTGATACAAGAAATTGTGTAACAGAATGTGCAAAGAAAAAAAACAAGCATTCGAAGTTGAAAGCAGCAAACTTCGCCTCATGCTACTCATAATATATTAACCAGTATGATTTACAGCAAAAATAAACAGACAAAACAATACTAACAAACAAATCTAAGGCATCTTCCAAATTGTCAAGCTATTTATACTTCTATTACAAGGTAAACAAAAAAGCACAAGCCAAAGAAACAGTGGTATTGTCACCGGGATACTTTTGTTCTTCGCAACTTCTTAAACGAGCAATATCCGAACGAAAACCCCTTTTCTCCTTTCGAACACAAGGATTTATTACACAGATGGGAAATATTTGTTGAGATTGAAGGGAAGGGAGTAGAATTCCTCACTTCTCGTGTCGGTCTTGAACGAGCGGAACTTGTCCCACCAGTGTTTGCCTCTATCTTTCCTTATCTGGCTATCCTTCTTGTGTAGAGTGTTGTCCAAGAAATAAGCCAATATACCGGCAACAAAAGCTTCCGATGAGAAAGGGACGTTGATAATGTCGTTGAACTGCGAGAGGATGGATTGAAATTATTAAAGCAAATGAGAAAAATACGAACAGCAGTAAGAAAATTTGAGTGAAACGTTGGGTAAAATATAAAAAAATGATAATTACAAAACACCCCCTGAGGTTTGGACTAATTACAAAAAATTCCAAAGATTTTTTAACATTACAAAAAACCCATTGATGTTTAATTTTGTCTTAAATATAAGGGGGTAACTGTAATATTTCAATAAATGTCAGAGGGGTTTTGAAATGTTTTTTTGATTATGAAGGGGAAAATATAATACAGAATCAAAAGTCAAGGGGATTTTGTAATTTTCAAAAGTCTCTCGGTCTTTTAAGTAATTAGCCCAAACCTTAGGGGTTATAAAATATACCCCCGAGGTTAAGTCTAATTACAACAAATTCCAATTATCTTACAAAGACCGCCTCGAGGTTTATATTTGTCCAACAAATTCCCTCCATTGAGGATGAATTTTGTAAAATAGATTTTGAAAGAAAAGTGTATTTTTCTGTAATCAGATTGAACTTCAAGGGTATTTTTTCGCAATTAACCCTAAAATATTTCAAGAATTTATTTTTTTCGTTCATACCCATCTGCCGGACGTATGGACAGGACCGTATCCTTGAATAGCAGTGTACTCGTTGAAGTACTGAGGCACCGACAAGCCCAAGAAAACGGAAAAGCCTAAAATAAACTTGGTCCGAAAACTGTTCAGGTTGCAGAACTGAAGAAAACTCAAACCAGCCGCACCTGTGCATATTCATATTTGAAAAATAAGTTGAAACATAAATCGGATGTGAGAGAGTAAGCTCAGACGATTTAGCCGGATCGCATATACGCACCAACATATGCAAAGAAGAGGCAGTATAAAGCAGCCACAATAGGTGCTGGAATTGAAGCGAAGACGGCTCCAAATTTCCCTGTAAATTGAATTATTGAGATTCTGAAAAAAATGCAATTTATCAACAGGGTTATTGATATATAAAAAAGTTTACCAAGAACAGAAAAGAAAAGCATGAATCCAGCAGATATCTGTACTACTCTTCGACTGCCAACACGGGTCAGTGCTAATAGGCCAGCATTCTCACTACATAGGAGAGGAGAAAAAAGAAATATGTTATGGGTGAATCGATTACAACTAATAAATATGGAATGACAGATTATTAGGCTCTTACATGGACACGGATGATCCATTGCCCGTCCCGAACAACCCAGACAACAGGATAGCAATTCCCTGGTATATGCCCACAGGCAAAAGAACATTTACCTTTTAATATTCATTATGTTTCAGGGAAATCGTGAAAAAGTATGACAAATTATTTACAATAGGCCTTAATTATTTGATAAAAATTAATTTTTACAGAAACTATTGCACAATGAGCTCAGTAAGGAAGAAATTAAAGATTTGATCCTGCTTCATCTGACAAGCATGAGAAGGTGGAAATTATGTGTTCAGTCCTTAATGATACACTTCTCTAATAACGGAGTGTTTGCAAACACTAAAATAAAAAAGTGATTCTCAGTTTTTGCCAAATAAAATCACTTTTTAATGTATGCAAATGCCAGCTTCGGCTTCTGATTCTGTTTCATTTAATCAAAATCAAAAAGCAGAGAGAGTGATGTCTTAGATTTTTATTCTTCTTTTGGTTTGACTTGTACACACAAATAAAGCACTTTTACAACTTATCCACCAAACAATCTCTTAACTTAATCAATTTTCAGTTTCTATTTGCAAACACTACGAACTTCTTATTCGCAACTTCTTGCCGCTTCCACGGCAATAGATCACTTCTTCCAAAAGCACAAGTGTTTGTAAACACTCCTTAAGAACTGATAATGATATTAGTTATCAAGACAAATCTAATTGATAAAAACAGTCCTACTAAATATTAGCAGTCCCTCTGGAAAACCTCATAGTAGAAAATCACTTAAAAGTTCATGGAAACCAATGTTGACTAACAGTTCACTCATGACTTTTTAGTTGGCAAAGTATATTTGTGGTTTCACTAATTTATCTATAAAATAATTCTTCAGATAGTTCATCGTCATATCCTGTGTTTTAGATTTGAAGATGTAAGCTTTCACCTTCCAAATATGAGTATCCTGGATACAAACTAAGAAGAAAATATACAAAGATCCTAATTTTAGTAGTTAACCAATTATTCCATCATCTAAAGCATCTTTCGTGATAATTAATTAAGAGGGATAATTACAAAAAGAAAAACCCTGAGATTCGGGAAGATTACCAAAAAAACCCAGAGGTTTTTGAAAATTGCAAAAACTCCCTTGAAGTTTGGTTCCATCTTACATTTTCTCTTTCATACATAAAAAAAACATTCAAAAAACCCCAACATATATAAATATATTACAGTTACCCCCTTAAATCTAAGACAGATTCAAACCTGAGTTTTTTTTTTATAATTATGAACATCTCTAGGTTTTTTTGTAATTAGCCCAAACCTCAGGGGTGTTTTTGTAATAATCCCTAATTAAGATGACTGGCTTGTTATCGCGTCGAAAGTTTTTCTGTGTGCCCACGCCGAAGCTCAACCATTTAAGTTGTCATCCAAGCAAAGCAGCATATCAGCAAGTTAATGAGTCTTCAAGGCCCTCTTATATTCATTTGCCTTTTCTGAGTTTTATTAACAAGACAAAAGTGCATGGGAGTGGGGCTTAAGGTCACTTGTTTACCTGCCAGCCTACACCACGGCTGAGAATAGATGGGGGCAATGGGGTTGCACTGGCATATCGGGACACAGCAATAAAGCCACCAGTCGACTGCATTTAACATTAAGAATATGAGAAAAATTACAAATGTTGGTCCTAAAATCAGCAAAATTACACAGCAATAAAGCCACCAGTCGACTGCATTTAACATTAAGAATATGAGAAAAATTACAAATGTTGGTCCAAAAATCAGCAAAATATAACTTCACATTGGATAAGAACTTTTCTAGAACTTGAGCTACAACGGGGAAGCTAATCCGACATCTTATACTAATCTTTCAGTATGATCTTCAACCCTTTACAGACTGAAAGGAAAGTAGTTACATATAAAAGATAATAAGTAACATGAAAATAAAATAAACCTCTATAAGAGCGACAAATGCAGCCATCATCATGGCAAAGGCTTCACCAGCATCAAATGAAGGAGCTCCCCATTGGAAAGGGTAAGGAACTCTAATCCTGCATGCGCAAAAGCCCAAGACAACCATTACTTTTTCATTGCTAATGGTCATATGTACCAAGAAAACTAAAATTAGCATATTTCTTCAAAGGGTTAATTAAACTTGTGCCCCTCTCAAATACAAATATCGTTCTTGCCCCCTAATTGTTTGCATCTTGATATTGAGCGCTCATCATAATAACTTTTCTTTTGACACAATCAAAAAATCCCGAACCAAATGAAGCCATAAGCTCTCGCCTCAACTTGTTGTCCCCCCTCCTTTTCTAACCCTTATACTAGTGACAACATAAAATTTGTCACTAATACAATTACATAGATTTGAGTATAAGAAATTTGATAAGCGACAAAAATAGTGGCACATGCATAATTACAACAAAAATGTTGTCACAAGTTATTCGTGATAGTTTTCCCGTCACTAGATTGTCAATATACATGTTCAAGTAATAGCCAATAGCCGATAGGGACATCTTAAAACACTAATTTCTTGTTATATTAAGACATTTTATGCCAAACCAAAAGTCATTATACTTAATTATAATTAGTCACAAAGCTAAAGTTATTATCAGACAATGCATGATACTAGCGATAACTTTCACAAACGACTATTTTTTTCCATCCAACATTTACCCTTTGGACTCGGGTTTCCACACATTTCCCCCTTTTAAACAAAAACTTATTACATTCAAACCCCTTCTAAATTTTAAATCTTACATACGTATTTTTTGTTAATAAATATAAGGGCATTCATCAGGCATAGGAAGCTCACAAAAACTTTCTGGTGACATCATTTTCCATTAGGCAGGGAAAGTTCAGTAAATTGGTAACTTAGAAGGAAGATTTATGTAATTTTGAAAGAAAGAGGGAAGTAGTCGATAATATAGTCATTTCAGATTGGAAGAAAGTGTAATTTATCTCTTCAAAATGCAGGTTTCATATAAGTCCGGTACAAAGATGAACCCAGACTTATCGACTATTGCAAGTAGTTGCACTGCACAATATAACCAATACTCCCTCCGCCACCTATTGACTCCAAGCTTGAATTGGACACGAGTATTGAATAAGTGAGTGCCAGTTAAGAACATTACTTTAGACAAAGGTATTATTTAGATTGTAGATTTACATTTAAGAGATAAGGATAATTACAAAAACTACCCTTGAGGTTTGGGTTAATTACAAAAAAACCACAGGTTTTTGAAAATTACAAAAAAGCCGTGAGGTTTGATTCTGTATCACACTTTACCCTCTTCATAATCAAAAACATTTCAAACACCCCCTAAATTTGTAAAAATATTGCAATTACCCCTTACATTTAACACGGAATCAAATTTCCAGGGGTTTTTTGTAATTTTCAGACATCTCTGGGTTTTTGAGTAATTAACCCAAACCTCAGGGTAGTTTTCGTAATTATCCCTTAAGAAATATGACATTATTTGTGGACATTTCAGAAAAGAAACAGGAGCATTTTGTTCCCTAGAGAGCCACATGAGCGTCAAGATCCAATTAGTAAGTGTCAAAAGACTCGCATGACTAATATTCACAGCACATGATAACTCTTGATCATCAAAACGAGAAAATCAAGCAACATTTTGGAAGCATATTATTTATTCAACAGAATAGGGAGCAAAAATCCAAAAGGAAGTGATCACTATCAGCGAGCAGAAACCTTAGCTTACCATGGAGCAGCATTAATAAGTCCAGCACGATCAGTTCTGCAGCTTGTTTGGGTCTTTGGTGACCTTCCATTATAGGCCCCACCCACAGTAAGTAGATGGGCATAGATCCACACAATTACAACTGAGAATATAACTGCAAAGCGGTCAAAGATATTCTTTCCTGGACGTATCAGGTGGGCCAAGTACTGCAAGGAACCAGAAAATGTATTCATCAGTGTGATCATGGCGGACGAGCGCTGAAATAATAAGCTCAAACCTGATGCTTCTAGCTAAGATGCAAGAACTTATCAACAAATTCATTACGAGGAATTGGCTTTCAGAGTAGCGACAAAAAAATGTGAAGTTAACCGATCATTTAAAATGTTACCTGAGAAAAAAGAACTAAAATGATAAGCTGTGGCAACCCAATTTCAATGCACTTGGCGACCTAAACAATCAAGAAAGGATATTAAATTCAATTTATAAAAAAAAATATCAAAAGTGGGTTGTATATAAGCACTGGTAGAAAACCACAGAGATAAATGCTCTTGTGTGTGTGTGAGGGAGAGAGTAAAGACTGCACATACCCCAGGAAAACCAAACTCATAGAGCCCAAAGCCGGCAAGAGCAACCAAAGGAACAGCTGAAAGTGGACTCAGAAACCTGCAACATTGTTAAAAATAATGGATCAGTAACAACTGAAAACACTGGCACGACGAAAATACCAGATGAGCCAAGGACTTCTACATCAGCTAACAAATTATAGTTGGTATCCATGAGAAATCGAATTTTGTTATATCAATAAGCTAGCCGGCATATTACATTCTCTTGACAATAAATAGTATTCATAAAGTAAATTATGTGCTTCATTACACCAGAGTAGATAGAGCATAGTTTTTTTATGAACCATATTCAGTAATAAAGAAAAACATAAGAATTTTGACTTCAAATAAATTTATAAAACTTTGATAATTTATTAAAACACTTTGAGCAATGATGAAACATGTGGCATGCATATCCAAAAAGGTAATGCAGATAAACCTTGCAACATTACGCCATAGACCGCTGAAACCCAGTACTATTTGAATGGTCGAAGCAACAATAAGTGCACCCTGGGTAGCCCTCATGATCTTCTTGAACCTCTGCATGGTCATTTGCAGTAAAATCACATATTAGGAGATTTCGCCAAAAGTAAAAGTAGTATTTTGTGTGTGATTCTCTGTTTTAAGGCTCTGTCCATGCAATTCTATACTGTGTTAACAACCATTAGCCCTTACTGGTATCAATTTCAGTTACAACAGAATTACATGCAGTGCAGCACAAAGATTGGCTTATAAACAGCTTAATCCTAGTTGAAGTAAGGGCTATTTAGAAAAACTACCCTGACAGTAAGCATAATAACAAGGAAATAGTTATCTTCCAAAAATTACAAATATCCCGTTGACATTTATTTAAATTTTATAAAATGTACCCTCACAGAGGGGTATATATTAGCTAGATACAAACCCCAAGGGGATGTTTGTAACACTTTATGGGGGTATTTGTAATTCTGAAAGATAACTGGAGTTTTTTGTAATTAGGCTAAACCTCAGGGTTAGTTTTTGTAATTATCCCTTAAAAAAGAAAAAGAAAAAAAAAAAAAGAGGCACTAGGACATAAGGCTGAATGCACCCTCAGATGCTAAAAGGCAAAACAGTATTCGAATCAAGATCACGAACCGATATAGGATCTGGGTCACTCCATCTACCAGACAGGATAATCGAAATTGTAGGTGCAACAAAGGTGTATGAACCTCCAATCACGGCAGGTAATCTGGTTCCAAACCATGTCTGTAACAGGGTGTTCAACCCCGCAACGAACAACAGAGTCTGAATAACTTTTGCCTTCTCTTCCTGAACAAAGACAAGTGTGTATAAGAGGAGTCAAGCGAATAAAAAATCAAAATAGAACCAAACTGAGAACCTAAACTGCGTATTATCATTCTAATGCCTCACATTTCCTCCTCCCATTTGGGGAACCAGTGCAGTGGGAATGATGACTGCCGTCCCAAGCATCACCAGATAATGTTGAAATCCAAGAAGGATGGCCTCAGCTGCAAAATGTAACCCCACAATGTCAAAAAAAATCCATTCCAAACCCATTTTAGCACGCATTCAGAAAAATAAGAAGTCATTTAAAAAATATATAATTAAAATTCTCAAACCAGATAGACCAAAATTAAGAGGACGAGATATTTTTTGGTGATCACAGGATAATACATTACCGCCTAGACGCATTACTATGTAAATGATGATGATTAAATAATGAGCTTTTAGAGCTTTTTATCAAACGAATTAGGGGTCCTCTCATGCACGGTGAAACAAAAATAACATTGAAAATGAAAAAGTATCTACCAAATTGAACAAACCCATGGCGATGAACATTTAATGAAGTATAACATCCGGACTAGCATAAGTCACCATAAACAGTGAACTGTATTCTCAATGCACAATAGCCAGAAAGCACTCTAAACCCAGTGAATCCACAGGACAACATGATATGTGATCGAACGCACTCAAATAATAGGTGACTGGATCCGTATAAGGAAAGTAAGGTGAAATTTAATCCCACAACATCAAAAATTCTTTGAAAACACAAAAGGTAAAGTAAAAACAGAACAGCTTGGAAAAGCAGGGGGAGAATCAAAAGATATCACAAGAATCAGAATATGTTAGGTGCTAGTTGACCACACAAGGTTACAATCAAATAACATCAGAAACAAATTTGCAAACCGGAATATTCTGCCAACGCTTTCTACCAAAACCTAGAAAAATTGACACAAGGAATATACTGTATGCACACATAAAGTATCAAGAAAAAGGACTAAAAATTAAACACCAATTATTTTCCAACAGGACTCTAAAGAAATTCCCAAGCACTTACACAAAATTACAAAGAACAACGAAACGTATATACTAAATAGTAAAGAAATTCATTAAAGGGACTGACGCCATGGAGGAGGGCTGGTAATGCAGTAAGAAACATTAGGAAGCTGGTCTTTCGGTGGGTGTGGCGCTGGCTCATCTGCCTTTGGTGGACCTCCACCTCCTGCCATTTTTTGCTTATTTTTTTAACTTCAATCTCTGTAAACACAGAAAAATTTGTCAAGAAATACAGTTTTTCAAGATTTATATTCCAAGTCTAGTACAGTAAAAATGCAAAAGCCCCAAATCTGCAAATACCAGATCAAAAATAATTCAGCAATGTTGGAAAAAGACTGCAGAAATTTTTAAAAAAAAAAAAAAGAATTTTATAAGGACCCAGAAAGATAAAATGAAACCCAATAACAACAGAACAACAACAACAATGTTAGTATGCATCAGACAACACCTCGCCACACCCACCTACCTCTTTCTGCTAACAGTAAAAAGAAGTAAAGAGAACACAAAATCAAAGGAAAAGAGAGGAAACAAATGAAACTGTAACTGAAGAAAAGGTGTAGGAGTGTGATGTGTGTCAAGGAAGTGTCATTATTGCAAGAAAATCAGAAATTTTATACAGAAAACCCAGAAGAAAAGAAAAAGTGAGAGAAAAGAAAGGCGCACCTAATTGTGAAATTAAGATGATTTTGAAGAAGCAAAATTCAAGTGAGAATGGTAAAGTGAAGTAAATGAAAGAACCCCACCTCAAGGAAAATGTTTCAGCAGAAAAAGTAAAAAGAAAAGCAGAAAACTTTAGAGAGACTGTAATGGCAACAGTAAGTAGTAAAGATGTTTTTGCACAAAGGCAAAGAGAAAAAAATATGTACTGAAGGAAAAAGGTGGAAGAGCCAAAATGTGAAAAAGAAAAACACATGCCCCAACTTTGTACTGTTAATCCCTTTTTCTCTCTCATAAATTCTTTAAGCTTCTCTCTCTAGGAAAATGTTAAACAAAAGAAACATATTCCGAAAAGAATCTTTCACAAAATAATTTTTAATGTTTTTCTTGCCTTTGTTTGCTTACCCTTTCTGCAATTATTCACCAACACATATGCTGTCTTGATAAAGATAATGTTAGTAAATTTGGAGAATTTTTTTGTGAGGTTTTGTTTCTACAAGATAATGTTAGTAAATTTGGAGAATTTTTTTGTGAGGTTTTGTTTCTACAAGTTACTGAACAATCAGAATTATGCAACTTACATTGAATCTGTTCTATATAAATACGGGTAAATACACTTTAACCTTTTAATGTCAATTTTGTATAAAACAGCTCATTTTACTATTAAAACTTTCAAATACCCCCTAAATAATAAAACTTATGATGATGGACAGAAATATCAAAATATGGGATTAATATTATATATAGTTTAAGGATATTTTTGCCCATCTCCATATATTTTGGTTGGAGTATGAATATGGTTTTTTTTCAAACAACAAATGGGGTTTTTGATACAAAACTAAATAGTAAAGTAATAAAGTGAATTTACACTATAAATGACTATAAATTGAAAGGTTTTTAAGCCGCGAGCTTTCAAGAATTACACATTTTTTATTTTTTATTAGTTTTTTTCTTAAATGACTAATTTACCCTGGAAAAGGACTAGGATGGGTTGAAATATTTTATGGGGTAATAATGAAAGGAAGGTGATATTCAACAATCACAATAAAGAAATCAGGTTTTAGAATTGACCAATTGATAATAAATTTGTAGCTACATTCAAAAGGGAATATTTTTTTTTTTTTTTTTTGAGGGGAAAAACAAATTTCATTCAATAAACTAGGCGTTAGCCTCCGAGGTAACAATGTGCCGAAGAGAGGTTGGAACCTCCCCGAATGGGTAGCATTACATGGAATGGTAAAAGCAAAGCGAGCTAAACTATGAGCCAAACCATTGGCGTTCTAGGAATATACGAAACGAAATTGACGAGAAAGACGTGCTAAGCTTCCCAATATGCGAAATGATGCTTTGCGCTTGAGATAGACAAATCTTCCGAACGTTTAACAATATTATTCACCAATGTCAAGCGGTCCGATTCCACTGCCGCATCAAGGTATAGAGAGGTTTCGAGCAAAAATCAACGCTTCCCGACATGCCATAGCTTCCATTCGTCAATCGGGTATTCCGGGGTAAGATGCCTGGCAAGTCTTTGATCGCGTGCCTCATGATCCCGAATGGCAATCCCATTCTGTCCTCGCCGATCGTACCACTGAAGCATCCGTGTTAATCTTTACCACTCGAAGAGAGGGGACGCGTCCAATTTTGGGAAGACGATGTTGTCCGTTCGGTTAGTGGTGTTTTAGAGGTTAAGGGCATTTTGATATGAATTAATACACCGTGTGGCTATATCAAAACATTCAATATGTGATAGTTCCTTGCCTTGGAATTGGAAAATATTACGTGCATACCACAACGCCCATAATAACACAACAAAGTGTTCTTCAACCTCAGGATTTTGTAATTGTGCAATCACCATCAACATATCTGCAATTGTTGCGTGTGTCATCGTCACAAGACCGTCCAGTCGGAGAATAGATGCCCGCCAGTAGAATGCGCTCCAGTGACAATCGCGAAGAGCGTGCTCAATCGTTTCCACATTCGAACTGCATCTCTTGCAAATCGGATCTATCTCGATAGAGCGGCGTGCTAGCAATGCATTTACTGGGAGGATACCATGAGCTACTTTCCACACGAAAATTCGGACCTTCGGGGGGACGCGAAGACCCCAAATCCATTTCCAAATTAGGGAATGAGTCCCTGAATGTGAGGGATGGCTTTTCTGGAGGTTCAATATGTTCAACGCAATCCTATACCCCGACTTGACGGAGTATCTGCCATTTCCCGTATAATTCCAAGCCATCTGATCTTGGTCCCAGAAATTACGAAGAGGTATTGCGAGAATTTTTTCAGCATCCTCTGTCTTGAAATAAGCCCGCACTAAATCTTCTTTCCAGCTGTGATCCTCCAAATTAATAAATTCTTTGACTCGAATATCCTGATTAACCGCCATGTCCGTTACCTGAGGTCGGAAATTGGAGTTCCCAAATCCAAGTGGTCCACACTCTTATGTTTGATCCGTCACCCACAATCCATCTAATTCCCTTATGGAGAATTTCTGTCCCGGCTAAGATGCTTCGCCACGTGAAACTGGGTTTATAGCCTATCTTAGCCGTCAAGAAATTTCCGTTCGGGAAATAGCGCGCCTTGTAGATTCGAGCTATCAGGGATGTGTCATCCTGGAGTATTCGCCAACCTTGTCGAGCAAGCATCGCCCTATTGAAAGAAGCCAATTCACGAAATCCAAGCCCACCCTCCGTTTTAGGATAGCACAGGGAATGCCATGACTTCCAATGAATTTTATTTTCCTCGCTTTTTTGTCCCCACCAAAAATTTGCAATTATGGAGTCGATTTTTTTGCAAATATTTTGGGGTAACAAAAAGCAACTCATAATGAACGTAGGGATAGCTTGAGCCACACTTTTGATTAGGACCATCTTCCCGGCAATTGATAGTGTTCTCGCTTTCCAGTCCTTTAATTTTTTGTTGATTCTATCAATCAGGCTTTGAAAAATCATCTTTTTTGACCTACCGACCGATGTGGGAAGCCCGAGATAAATGGAATGTTTATCTACCAGGCGTACACCCAGTTGTCGTGCCAATTCAATCGCATCTTCCTCCATTACCCCTTTACTGAAGGTGACCTCGGATTTATCAAAATTAACGATTTGGCCTGATGCTCCACTATACGCCGCAATTATATCTTTAGTCTGCTGGATTTCTCTAGGATTTGCATGTCCGAAGATAAGGCTATCATCTGCAAAAAATAGGTGCGAAATGGAGGGCGCTCTCTTGCAAATCCTGGCACCGTGTAGGCTACCTGCTAGTTCTGCCTTTCGGATGAGAGCCGAGAAAGCCTCTGCACAAAAAAGAAACAAATATGGGGAAAGGGGATCGCCTTGCCTAAGGCCACGAGATGGACGAAATGGACTGCCAGGCAAACCATTAGTAAGAACCGAGTAAGAGACAGTAGTAACACATCGCATAATAAGAGAAATAAGATTCGGACCAATTCCCATTTTTAACATGGTACGCTCGAGAAAAATCCATTCGACTCTATCATAGGCTTTGCTCATGTCAAGCTTAAGCGCAAAAATGCCACGTTTTTTAGAAAGACTATTTTTCATGGCGTGAAAGATCTCAAAAGCAATTAAGGCATTATCAGTAATAAGACGCCCGGGGACAAAAGCCGACTGGATGGGGTGAATGATATGGGGTAGAGTACTTTTCAATCTATTAGCTATAGTTTTAGTAATAATTTTAAAAATCACATTACACAAGCTAATAGGCCGAAAATCACCTGGGGATTCTGGGTTCTTATTCTTGGGGATTAAAACGATGTGTGTGTGATTGAGGGGGGTGGGATCAACACTGTTATTTAAGATGTCGAGGATAACATGAGCAATATCAGATCGCATGTGAAAAAAAAGTTTGATAAAAGAGAGGCGGCATACCATCCGTCCGGGGCTTTTGTCGGGTGCATTTGAGTCAGTGCTTCCATAATTTCAGCTTCAGTGAAAGGCGCATTAAGGTTTTCGCTCAGCTCATCTGGAATTGACCTGTCAAGAGCTTCCAGCGCCTGGTCCATGTTCAAATTAGTTGTGGAACTAAAAAGTTTTTGGAAGAACTCCCCCAGATTCGTTCAACTGTTCCGGTTAAATCGATCCGCCTCCGTTCTCATCTTTAATCCATTCAATAGAATTCCTTTTTTTACGGCCACTCGCAACCCTATGGAAGAAATTTGTGTTTTTATCTCCATCACTTAACCATTAGTCCGAGCTCGTTGGTGCCACATAGTTTCCTCCCGTTTCATAAGCGCTTGATTTTTTCTCCAAGGTTTTCATGGAAGCCAAGTTCTCTGTATTTTGGGGTAGTTTTAAATTTTGTGAAGTTGTTCTCGCGTAGAATCGAAATAAGATGGTTTATATTACCAAAATGAGTCTTTTCCCATGCAATCAATGATTTACCCACAAGGCTAAGTTTTAATTTATGGGCATGGGCTAAGCTCCGATCGTGGGTTCGCCAAGTTTCTCGCACCAAAGGCCTACAAGATTCATCGTCTAGCCACATTTTTTCGAACCGAAAAATTCTTTACTGCGTCGACCACGTCCGAATTGCGTTTACGACCAAGTTATGATAATTGGGCGGTGATCGATCTTTATACGAATCGATGTTCGACCTTATAATCTGGGAACCGTTAACCCAACGGATATTAGCCGGACATCGATCAAGTCGTTCTTGGATATTAGCTTCATTAGCCTGCCCGTTTGTCCATGTAAATTTGAAACCCTCAAATCCCAGATCATCTAATTCGCAATGCGCAAGCGTTTCTCGGAATGCCGCCATCTTTGAATCGTCTTTCATTCTGCCTCCAATCTTTTCATGGTGAAATAATATTTCATTAAAGTCACCAATGCAAAGCCATGGCCTCCCTGGATCAGTAAAAAGTCCCCTAATCAATTGCCACGTACATTCTTTCAAATTATCCTCTGGCCACCCGTAGACACATGATAGTTGCCAAGAAATTTGTGAGTATCCGTCGAATATAAGAGCATCAATGACATGAAGAGTAGCAAGAGAGATAGTCACGTCCATTGAATCCTTCCAAAGCAGGCAAAGTCCTCCACGTCTACCACCCGTACTCATGTCACATGCAACAATGTGATATTGTTGTAAAATCAAGTCGCTTGCAAACCTTTGTCATTTCTTCTTCCACTAATTTGGTTTCCATAAGGAAAACCAGGTTGGGATCTTTTCTTTTGATTTCACGTTTAAGCGCCTGAACTGTCCGGGGGTTCCCAAGCCCCCGGCAGTTCCAACTCAAGCAACTCATTGTTCTCGGCGGGGTTGCTCGTCAAGAACCTCCGCTCCGCCCGTTTTCGAAACTATGTACGAAACATCGCCTATCTCCGAGAACTTTGGTTTTTTATTACAGGGTTTGGGTGTGGGTATTGGATTAATGAGGAGGGTGGTAGGTAATTTACGTTTGGATTTGGGGGGTGTAGTATGCGTGTCTTCTGGCTGGGTGGATTTTTGGGCGGGTGAAAGATTAGATGTACGTCGCCAGGTTGAGGGTTTTGCGGTGAATTCGTGAGGCTTAAGGTTTGTGTGGTTTAATATGGGTGTGTTTATGAGCAGGTTAGCAGTTTGGGGGTTAATGGCTATTTGAGGATGTGTGTGCATGGGCACATACGTGGTTGCATGGGGTGTTATGTGGTGATATTGTGGGCCCAACATATTAATGGTTGCATGGGGTGTTATTTGGTTAAGTTGTGAACCAGTAGGAGGGTTGTGGGGTATGACTTGAGGTGATTGTTTATTTGGAGTGGATATGATTGGGGTACATGCAAAGTGGTAAGTGCTGTGTATTTTTGTGTTGGTGGGGTTGAATTTGAGAGGGTTAGGGAATAAATGTTTGTTATGAGGGCTAGGCTATCCTGTGTAGGGGGTTGAGGAGTTGGATGATTTGGGGAGAGATTTGGTGAGTTATCGGCACTGGGAGTGGGGTAAATTGGGTTGTGGTTTGTATGTTTGGGTGGGTGGGTGACGGGATGGTTGTATATGGGCGATGAGGGTTTTGGGTTGGATGGGGTGGTTTTTCTTGGTCGTTTATAAGGTGAAGCTTTCAACCACGGCCCGTATTTTGCTTCCGATGGGTCTGGTGCGTCATTACTGTCATACTCTTCGCATGCCCTGAAATGATGTCCGATGATTCCACAGCAAAAGCAATAAATGGGCAGTGATTCGAATTTCAGAGGAATCCATAGCTTTTTACCTTTGATCTTCACACATCGATCCTCTTGGAAGGGGTTTTGTGATATCGATAGATGTCTTGAACCGTCTTTGATTTACCAAAAGGCCATCTTCCGGCGGGTCCCATGTTTCAAAAGAACCTATCTCGTCGTCTATCATTTTCAAAGATTTCTCATTCATGCATGCTACGGGGATATCGTAGGCTCTAGTCCAGAACGAAGCTCTTGTTATTGCGATTGTCGAGGGTTGTTCCATTCCGGATATGGGTTGGATCGCAAATAAAGAACCTTCAAAATGCCATGGTTGATTTTGTATCACCCAATCCCGTTCCCTCAGCTCCTCGAAACGGAATAGATACAAATTTTTCCCCCATTCCCTAGCCGAAAAACCCTTCTTTGGTTTCCAAGATTTTTTCATAACTTCCAGTAGATAAAAAGAGTTGAGGGATTTGTGGGTACACAATTTACCTACAAGACAATGCCCCTGTGTAAGCTGGGTGGTTTGCATGTCGACTCCAGTTTCATCCAAATCCAAAACCCTAGATTCCTGTTCCGTAAGATCTTCCATGGTATTGTTCCACAACTAATCCGAAAACACGAACGCGGACCCTGGTTTCTCTGACCGGAAATTCCTAGACTCGATAAAAGCGAAAAACAAAAATGCAACCTAGTCAACCGAGTGCGAAAAAATGAAAGAAGACACAAAAAGCACAAAAAATAAAGTAAAAGGGATAGAAAGACCTAGATGACTCAGAGCGACGGGAAAGATGTGAAAAAAAAGTCAGATTTTGATGAAGGAAAAACGGAGCAGGAGGCGAATAGTCAAAACCTAGAGGGAACATAGGGAGATGGGGGACAGATGGTGGGAAGTAAGTGGTGTGGCCACCAAGCTTTTTGCAAAAAACAAGGGCTGGTTGGTTTTTTTTTTTTTTTTAAAAATGTTGTGGCAGACAACATGAAATGGGCCAAAAAGGAAGGAATAAAAAAGTAAGAAAAAGGCAAGGAAAAAACAAAGCCAAGGAGAGATGAGGGAGGAAAGGGAGAACCAGAGAAACGGAATGGATGAAGGGAAGGAGAAGCTAAAACCAAGGGTGGTGGGGGGAGGGGAAGAGGCGGTGAGGAGGAGGAGGACGGAAAAACGACCAGGAAGAGGGTGAGGTGGGGAACGAAGGGTGAAGCACCCTAACAAAAAACCCAGACGGGAACTAGCAACTCTATAGAGAGAAAACTAAACTCCTAACCCATGAGGAGAACTTCCTAGATTACATTAGTGATAAATGTGAAATATACCATTCAAAAGGGAATATTGGGATGCCCAAAAGTGGGAGTGAGACTGGACTTTGGGATGCCAAACACAGCACACCGACACATTCTTTTCATCCCTTCAAAAAAATCAGGTAACAACTTGCGTAATAGCCCCATAGGCCATTTGGGAAACTTTTGTTTGGACAAAGAAAAAAACAATATTACCACTCAAGTCTTCAATTCGAAGTCGATCCTTTAAATTTTACAAGAGAATTTTGGGGTAACATGGGACATCATATTGGGTTCGTGTTATGTTTCGAGTTGATTTCGAATTATATTCACAATAAATCAAAAAATTAAGTAAAATATAGAATAAATATATCTTAAGACAAATTGATAGCATCGTATTTGATCGTGTCACATACTCACATCCATGTTAGTTGTATTCGTGTTAATGTTTTGTTCATGTTACTCTCAATAACTTCGGGACGGGTTCGTGTTGTGTTATCGTGTTGTATTAGTGATTGTCACCCCTAAATTTGTGTGCCCCTTGGTTGGGTAAATTGCAATATTAGTTCTCTAACTATAAGAGTGCGACTAAATTTTGTCCTTTTTAGAATTTGTTTGGCAAAATCACATAAGAACTCTCGGATTTAGTCCTTAATTTGTTTAAAATTTCAAATTACACAGAAAATCCCAAGTAAGTGGCATGTGAACTCAAAAGATTGGGATTTTCGAATGTCCATTTAAAAACTAAAGCTTTCGCTCCTGTATTTCTCGAGTAATGTGTTGGGGATAATCCAATATTTGACAAAAAAAAAGTGGCCGATAATACTAATATTAGGTCGGAGATTCGAAAAATCCTAATTTTGCGTGTTCACTTGCAATTTCGGTGAGATTTTTGAGCAATTAAGGTTATGTATGGAATTGTTTTCAAATCCAATTTTCCAATTTCTAACTATTCCAAAAAATGAATTTATGTTTGTTTAAAAAATTCTCAGTAGAAATAAAGTCATTTCCAATTTTCATTTTTTATGGAAAGATTCATTTGAAAATACAACCAAATAAGTTTTCGCCACAGTCACACAAATCTATGTGAAAATACACTACAATCACGCAAAACGATGTCAAAAATACACTACAATCACGCAAATCTATGTCAAAAATAATATAACCAAACATATTTTCATTTCTAAACAAAAAATTCAGACAACAAACCAAACATATTCTCAATTCTCACACGAAAACCAATAAAGTTTGAAAATTCATTTTCCAACACTAGAAACTAGAAATTGGAATTGGAAACACATCCATACATAAATTTCCAGCGAATTAAGTACTAAATTCGATAGTTTTTATAAAGGTATACAGTGGTTTTGCCAAACAAAATATAAAAATGTCCAATTTTTTGTGCCCCTTGGTTGGGTAAATTGCAATATTAGTTCTCTAACTATAGGAGTGCAGCAATATTTTGTCCTTTTTAAAATTTGTTTGGCAAATTTACCTTTGATTTTTTAAGAACTCACGTATTTAGTCATTAATTTGTTTAAAATTTCAGAATTACATGGAAAATGGCAAGTGAATGGCATGTGAACCCAAAAGATTAGGAATTTCAAATATCCACAAAAAAAAAAAAACTAGAGTTCTCGCTGATATATGAGTAATGTGTTGGGTAGAATCCAATATTTGACAAAAAAAAAATGTGGCCGATAACACTCATATTAGGTCGGAGATTCGAGAAATCATAATTTTGTGTGTTCACATGCAATTTAGATGACATTTTTCTAGCAATTTTAAAATTTCTGGCGAATTGAGTACTAGATCCGATAGCTTTTATAAAAATATACAGTGATTTTGCCAAACGAAATATAAAATATCCAATTTTACTGCACTTCTACAGTCACATGACTAATCAGTCTAATCTTGCAACCTTACCTCTCCTCTCCCGTTGGTTTTGCTTGCAAATGGCATTCTTTTTTTTTTTTTGAACCCTGAAAAAATATGTGACTTTATCTATTTTCAGTAGAAAAGACAATTTATTCTATTTTTAAAATTTAAATGCACTAAAATTTCACTTCTTGTGAACCTAGAAAACGCATTTCCTATTTTTTATGTTTCTCTATGCAAAATATTAAATGAATACACTTATTGATATGAATTTTAAAGGAGGTAAAGTGATACTAATTGAGAGTATAAAGGGGTAAAATGATACAATTGGAAGTATAAGAGGGTAAAGTAATATTCAAGTATAGGGGGACAAAGTGAGATTTACCCTTTTTATTTTGATGAAATTTATGTCACTTATCCTATATATTTTCCAAACTAAACATGTTTAACCTTGGAGTTTGTATATGATTTGCTCCTGAAAAGAATAAACATCTTGTTGATATGAGTTGTACATAACATGTCTTTTAAGTTCTCCTCAACCAGATGTATCATATCAAAGATAGTCGAGAATCTTCTCTTTTTCAGGTATGAGATTAGTTCATAATGATCTCCTAAAGCTAGAAGTTTGTCAAGAGTCACTTTTTGTCTGTCTCTCTCTTGCACCGTCCCCACCCTTTTCTTCCCCAAGCGTCGCATTTTTTAATTATGTGAATATAAAAAATATAAAATGAGTTTAGAAAAAAACTAAGTGAGGTCAAACAGATAATGTATTTGGTAAAATGTTAAAAAAAATGATAATATATAATATTATCCATGAAGTGAAAATTTATAGCTTGTTATTTTTCTTACTAAAATCCACATCTAGTTTTTTTTTTTTCCTGGAGTTCTTTATTTAATTGGTTCAGCAACTTGACAGGTGCTAAAATGACAAATGCATGAGTGACAGCACAAATCGGTGAAAATTGTGCTTATGCTGAAAGTTGTAGGGGCTGTACAAGCCATGTGGCACTCAACAAAAAATTTGGGTTTTCTTGAGTATTAATTATAATGTGGGGGGTTATCACTTATCGGTGCCATTTTTCAACCACACTAATTAAATTTGGTAGGTGAATTGGCTTTTTCATGCTTATCTCAATTCCAACTGTAATTGTTTTCTAGTAACTTATTAGGACAGTTTGCCCCCAAAATTATGTTCTGTCTTCGAACTTTGCCCCCTCAAACTATAATAATATAAATTTGCCCCTCAAATTTCGATAATATACATTTGCTCCCCCCAACCAAAAAGATAAGTATTTTTTGTCAAATTTAGCTATTTGGAGAAACAATAAAAATTTATTTTTGTTGGAAATTGGTTTTATAAAATGGGTTGTGACCCGATTTTGACCAATTATTTAAGTGAGATCATTTATTTGTTTCGGAAAATAAATGATGTAATCGTAATCTTCACTGAATTTCTCAAAACCAATTTCGGGTGAATGAGAAATTGATGCACAAAGTTAGCCACTTAAATGTCTTTTATATAAGGAATATAAAAGGGTGGAAATATGGAAAACCATATCCCACATAGGAAATATATTAAATGTTTTACTAGTTTATATAGAGATTCACCACTAATAAGGAGTAATCAAGCGGAGCTCCTTATGGTACACCCTGGTGGACCAAGTCAAATCTTGCAAAACTGCAAAAGAAATGCGAATAAGTGACTTTAATTTGTGAAGGATCGGAACAAATTAAAGAAAATAAATTGTCCGTGCTATTCAAAATTTGAAAATTTCAAATCTTTGCAGTGAAACCATGGATCACCGGATGCCGATTCACTGAAATCACAAATGAGCTTTACTCTTGGGAAAGAAGATGTGTATGAAGATACTTAAGCCCCCAACCGAATGGGAAATGAAGACTATGGCCCGAGACATTCAATGGACCTCTCAAGAACATCTAACCATGAGCTATTCTCGGACCTCAAAGCCTATGAGTTTGAGCCGAGAAGAAAAGAGCAAGAGGAGACAATTGCCGTGTACTTACCAAGACAACCGCACTAATAGTCATGATGGAAAGAGAGCTAAACCAAAGGAAGCCATAGAACAGAGGAAATTTCCCTAATGGTTAAAAGATTCAACAAGTTCTTCAATAAGAACTATAAAAGAAATAAGGGTGAAACCTCCAGGAGACATTCAGCTCCCTCTAAGTCAAGGAAGATAGGCCACCCAAAAGAGCCGAGTATCAAAGGGTTGAATATCGTAGAGCCGATAATCCAAGAACGAAAAGAGGCGATCAAAGAGTCGAGAACCCGTTGGAACTGAGACAACCAGGACATTTTGCGCTTGATTGTTCCTATCCACCAAATCAACAAATATAGGAATGAAAAAGAAAGAAAAGTCTTCCGAGAAAGAAGACAAGAAAAGAAGAAAGCCATGTTTGGGCTGCCGAGATCGCCGAGACAATAAGTCTAAAGGAGCAAAGTGACTTTCGAGAGAGTAGTGAAGCCGACTACTCAAGTGACTCAAGAAGAGGCCATGATCTCGCTTATGGCTAAAGAACAAGATCAACTGGACCAAGAAGATGAGGTACACTCTAACTCATCTCATTCGATTCAAGTGATAGTGATTGTGATACACACACTTCATCACCCACCGATCTTTATGATTCATTAGGAAAAATGATGAAAGATTTTGAGCACATTAAATCCTCACATACACATCTAAATGAGAAAAACACCATCTCAAAAGCCAAAACTCACAAATTACTAAGGAGCCGAGTACTCTAAGTCACATAGTCAAGGCCGAGAATGCGAAATGATAGCAAGCAGAGATAGTCGCTATAGAAAAGAGGAAAAAGAACTCAAAAATGTGATTGCCTCATTTACAAAGGCATCCAAATCATTGGATGATCTTATCACGAGTCAAAAAGAATGTGGAGATAAGATGTAATCACATTTTTGGATGATCTTATCACGAGTCATAAGATTTAATTCCTTTGTGCACAAATAAACTCCAAGAGTGATTTTGGAAAAAGGATCTTCAAGCAATGAAACATCTCAAAAATCTAAAACACCAAATGTTGTACCCACATTCACTCCTAAGCACAATCACAAACAAACGGCCTTGGATATAAAGGGAAAGGAAAATATCCATTGAGTATCTTTGAGAGGACAAAGAAGAAATCCAAACAGTTCCTCAAAGAAACTCCAAATGAAAATACTCTGTGAAAAGCAAACAGAGCTCCCAGAAACCCCATAAATTTCATCAGAAAAATACATATGATGGGAATGGTAGAAACTATCCAAACCAAGCTGATTGGTACAATGTGAAATATCAGCAAAGGCCAATGGAATACAAGCCTAAATGGCAAAGACCTAAACCTCAGCAAAGGTCATTCCAAATGGGAAAAGAGCTATTATCAGCACACATATGCACCCAGGCACTACACTCAGAAACATCACAACTATCCCAAGAAAGCAATTGCTAAGACATACACACAAGCATACAGACAAAAGAGACAGCTGTATGAACTTAAAACCCCCCAAGCAATTTGCTAATGTGCCCTATGATTATGGCACTGATAGATGGCAACCTCTTAGAGTCAAGTCTTTTGGCTATAGGTTGGTTGGATCATCTTATAGCACTAACCCCTCAGGACCTAGGCAAGTATGGGTACCTAAAACCTAATTTCCTTGATTGCAGGTTCAAGGAACAACTGAGTGTCAAGGAACCTGGTACATGTTTAGGTCCCAAGGGGTGTGAGTGTAAGGTTTAGAAGGGGGGGGGGTTGAATAAACCTTACCAACTTTTCACTTTTGGTCCTTTTAAAATTCGAGTTGACACTATCTGTGTGTCCTTGGTGGACAACCAATTTAGTTAATCAAATAGAGTTACTCACTCAATAGACTGACCGAGCCGTTGATAGAATAACTCACCGTGAAGACTGAATTAGCTCAACCGTGGTTTGTTTTCATTGAAGACTTAACACCCTTAAGTTTGGT
This sequence comes from Rehmannia glutinosa, assembly GCA_016081115.2. Taxonomy (NCBI): domain Eukaryota; kingdom Viridiplantae; phylum Streptophyta; class Magnoliopsida; order Lamiales; family Orobanchaceae; genus Rehmannia; species Rehmannia glutinosa. Next base: position 22,620 of record JABTTQ020001807.1, on the reverse strand, counting down.
TTAGTTACGATTTAATACTTGGTTTTAGTACTTAGAGATTATCAATTGGATAGCAAATATGTCAGAAGAATTAAACAAATAAGATGCAGGAATTAAAGTGCTGAAATGTAAATGACACGATAAGTTTTTATAGAGGTTCAAGATGAAGTAATTCTTCTACTCCTCTCTTCTCCAACTCCCGGAGGAATCCACAAAGTATTGATCAAGATATCTGAGTGGTAATGGTCCCAGATACAAGTCTTGATCACACAAACGGTGACTTGATCTTTTGGGACTCGATGCGAGATGCCTTGATCACTCGGTTGGCTTCTCGTCCGACTCAACTTCTTCACAGGGCAGCTGCCTTGCTACTACAGCTCACTTGCTCAAGCTCTTTGGATTTGATCACGAAGCCCTCCAAAAGCTCGAGACTGGTTCGACCTTGAACCTTTCTACAATTCTCCTTGGAATGTAGACCCCTTTTCTTCAAAGGTTCCCTCTTCAACTGATTGAAATTATCTTTCCTTCACAGGTGAGTGTTGGATTGATTTTCTTCGTAATGTAGGCTTGAGGATTAATCTTGAATGATTTGAGAATATCTTAGGTTATAGTTCAAATGTATACTTGAATATTCGTGGTTCAGGTAACCTTCTCTCAGAGTCATTCCTCAGCCTTTTATAGTGATCTTTCAAAAATCTGCCCGTTGAAGAGATAGGCTTATTTTTGAAAGTCACTTGTGGTCGTTGGCTTGTCTTGTTGCGATCCTTGGAATTGCCACTTCCTCGTATGAATTGTTCTTGACTTTTGAGTTCGACATGGTGCAGTGCTTCCCATTGGTTTATTCCTTTTACACGCTTCTGGGACTGAGCACTTCGAGAAAGGTAGCATGGAGATATTACTTGTTTAAGTAATTCTCTTGATTTCTGTGCAACGGATCTCTTTCAGTTATCTCGACTTGACTGCATTTCCTTGCTTTCCCAGGCGACTTAGAGTCGACTTTCAATCATTAAATGACTCTTCTCATCACTTCAACTAGAGACTTGACTATTTTGAGTTGACTTGACTAATGCTTTACTCAACTCGCATCTCAACACCTTCATCGTTCAGTTCCGTCTTCTTTTCTTTTGCCAAACTCAGCTGTCTCGCAGCGGAGTCTTCCTACTAGTCTCCAGTTGTCTTCTTGCATGTTTGGGCATAGCTCACTTAACTCAACTTGACCAGCCCTATTTATTACAATGCAGTTTACAACAAAAAATGGGGTGCCAACTTCCTATTCTATGTTTTACATGGTATTCATCAAAATCTAAACAATAAATTTCCCAACAATTTCCCCCTTTTTGATGATGCCAAAACTTAAAACATTCAAAATGTAAATAGCAAAGATACATACAGATAGTGTATTCACAGAGAATATATGCGTAGAATCAATCCTTTTATTGATCATAACATTCTTGTTCTTTTACACAACTGTTTACAAGGTGTATCAAAGCAAACATTTATGTCTACGCAAAAAAAAAAATAGAGAATTTACAGATTTATTACAGAAGACTTACATAGTATGTATTTACATAGTAAAATACATGAAGGGGTGGACAACAACACTTCATCTCCTTCGCCGCCTCCTTCTTTCATCTTCTTGATTGTGTCATCTTCTCTGTCTTCTTCTTTTTTCTCATCTTGACCGCCTAGCTTCTTCTTCTTTTTTTCATATGCCTTCCGGCAGCTTCATCTCTTCTTAATCTCTCTTGTCTCTCCTCCCATACCCGAGTTTGTCTTTTATTTTCTTCTTCGATTCTTTTCACATACTCGGCATTGTTTTTAGCCACTTGCGATTGGCTACTTGGTCAAGACTGCCCAGTAGATCCCTCCTTTCTTGCCGGATCTATGTACTCAATGTTTTTGGGGCGAGTCCTGGTCCAAACCTCTTCCTCCACCACCGCTTCTTCCTCTACCTCTTCCTCTGGGTGTGTATTGTCTTGGGGTCTTCTTCTTCCCAAACGAGTGACTAGCGAGTGACCAGCAGAGTGATCGCCGTGTCTGTCTGCTGCTGTCGGCTTCTTCACATAACGTGAGACCCTTTTCCCAAACAAGTCCCGAGCTTGAGCCATAGACATGTTTGCGAAGTATCCTTCGGATGCGGCGTTTTAAATTCATCAACCGATCTTGGCTCGGTCCCGACATCCGAGATGGCATAAGTGTCTCTCGCTCTTTGGAATGCCTCCATGTTGTTTCAAGATGTCCATAACTCGGGCATTCAACCTTCCTTCCACTTCCTCCATCCCTGCTTCAATCCTGTCTTTCTCTTTTCAAACCATAGATACAACAGTGTTGGAGTGGCGAGTCATCGGGAGTTTCTTCGCGATAATATCACCGTGTGACAAGACCTTGTTGGGGGTTTGTGCAATCATTAAGGTCACATCTCTCGATTCTTCCCCCTCAACAGACTTTCCTTTCTTTTCCCTTTGAAACTTCCTCACTTTGTCTTTCCCTTCACAAACCGCTCCCTCCTTTTCGGCCTTCGGATCTCTTTAGCGCTTTAAGGTATTCCTCTTCCCCTTTTTGGCATCATCAAAGGAGAGAGGAACCCCTGAAACATACTAGCAAGCAAAAAGTCGAGTCTGGCGATGGCCGAGTCTTCGTCTTTCGAGTCGATGTGGTGTATCTTTGCCGCACGAAACTCGAACGAGTAGCGTTGGATTCGACTTTAAGCAACTTCATCTCGGCCATAAGAAGGCTGAATTTTCTATCCATGTTTTCTTCCATACGCAGAGCTCATTCTTATTTTGCTCACACAACAACTTTATCTCGGCGGTGTGAGATTCATGCATGTGCTCAATGTGTTCTCTCAATTTCGTCTTTGCATCGGCGTTCTCGGCTCTCCCGGACAGCAGCTTGTTGAACAATGTTAAAATATCTAGCTTGTTCCACGCGCATTGTTTCTTCTTGTTGCCACCACTCCCTGGATTCGACTATTATTCCTCTCAAGTCGCGGTAAGGTTTGCATCTCGCTTATCGAGTCTCATGTCCATCGAGGCCTGGTGCCTCTCCATCCGTTCAATTTTACGCAAATAATGCTTTGAACACCTCCCGAACTTCAATTTATTCCTCTTGCGGTGATGGCCAAACAAACACAAAATCATAGTCACCGGAATGATGGTATCGATGGAATGACATGATCTCGTGCGTGGAAGCGCGCGAGATCATTTTCCGACTCTTCGGGAGGTCGGGTACCTCCAGAGAGAAGGGAAATGATTCTACAAAGGAATCATCACGGGCAACGGGATTTGTTCAATGATGAGTGGTGCACATGAAGTTCTCTCAGGAGTCGAACTCGCTACGACTTAGCTTGGGGAGCTGCGCAGATGGACTCTTTTTGGTGGGGTTTGTTGTGAAGTTGACCCGGCTCATCGAGCCTCACTGTCTCCACAACTTCGTCGGTCTCACCTGGTTTTTCCAATTGAGTTGATCGTCCTCGGCCTTATCGAGCGTCATCGGACAATGATGAGATTTCCATGGGTGGCTCATCATCAAAATTGAAAGTTTGACGAGTAGTCTTGAGGTCGACTTGCTCGTGGTTGGAAAAATCCTTAGTGAGTCTTTTGGATCACCCACAAGGATGACTCGGCTTCATCGTCTTCTTCCGATCCGAGAAAGGTTACATCGAATTATCCTGGGAGTCGTGAAGTGCGCTAATCTCCTTTTCGGATGGATCAATGATAGCGGAGGGATGTTCTCTCTTCACCTCTTTACCCCGAAGTCTCAACCTCCCGTTGGCCTTCATTACCTCCTGCAGCCTCAACTGCAATGAGGCCTTGACCTCCCTTTCGGATGTCGGTATCTTAGGGTCTTTCGTGGTGGCATCCATTGGAGTCTCAACCCCATGGATTGCACTTTCATCGCCCGCAGTGTTAACTCCCGTATGTTCCTTCTTGCCTCGCCTCGACCGCATCGGCGTCATTAGCCTTCGAGCGGCGGTTGGCACCTGGGGGGCGATCTCAAATCATGAGCTTTGTTGATGGCAACTTCGTTGTGTATTTTGTGTTTGTACTTTCTCCACTTCGCCTCCTAGATTCGGTGTGGAGTCATCTGCAACATCCTCCAACCTTGCTGCGGTGGAGGGAGTTTCCCCTCGGTGCACGCACCGAGTGACTTGGAATGGGGTCACTCGTCTCCAAACTCCCTACGTGTCTATTGAGTGTTCACCGTTGGGGCGGTGGTAAGACACCTTCATTAGGGGTTGGCTCGATTGGGGTCCCCACTAACCCGTTTCATCGCGCCTTCCTTAATTCCTTCTTCCCGAGTGAGTGGGAAGTGGTGGCGGAACAATCGTGGCAATATCTTTGCACCACTCCCATTGAGTCCAACTCAGGTGTGTTTTGGAGGACTCTCCGGTCCCTCCATCATTCTTTTCTCATGAAGAATTAATTCGTGCATTGCTTGCTGCATTTGCAACTCTTCTCGCGGGCGGGGTCGAATCCTCATCACTATCCGATAAGACGTCAAGGAGATGATGTGTGTGTTACGTGGTGCGGTTATAGGGCGATCTTTGGCCTTCTCACGTGCCTCGGCTTCCTCTCGCTGTCTCTCTTTCTCCTTGTCCTTGAAGATCTGCAAGATATCTCGTGCGATTTTCTTCATCCAATGCTTGGACCACGATGGTCACTCCAAGAAAGTTCATCGATTCCTCTTCTTCTTCGATAAACTCGAGGCCGTTGGAACTGTTCCCTGGATCGACTCAATTTCCACCTCCTCCACTCTCGCAGGCGATTTTGGATGTCCGGATAAAGTGGGGATAGGATCATCACATCATCATCTCTTTCAGCTTCTTCTTGTGTCTCATTTTGTTCGAACTACATTGGTCTTGATTTGCCTCTGTGACGCCTTGAAAGAGACTTGACTATCATTTCATCAATAATATCCGGAGACTCTACTTCTCCAAAGAATGCGATCTCTGACATATCATTGCGGTGAGTGGTGACTCAAATTGGTTTTTCAAGTTCGGATTGCTTGATGATTCTTCTTCGTCTCTTAGTTCGTACCCGGAGGGATTTACGGTTCGAAGAGTGTCTTCGAGTCCTGGGAGGCGGGGGCGGTCTTTGGTGTTTTCTTCGAGGAGCAGCCATCTTGGCTTATCGTTCTCCTCTTTTTGACGACCGAGAAAGGTATTTGAGATTCCTTCTCGGCCGCTGTCTTCTTTGAGGCGGGAGACACGGCTGCGGGGAAAGCGACTTCGGCTGCGAGCGGGAAGCGATTTGTTTTTCTTAGGCTGCAGGGGCAGTGATTTTCTTAGCAAATTGTTGCGGGCGACTTTCTTCTTTGGTGGAGAGGAAACAATCGTATCTTGGGTCAGCAGATTCCCCTCACTTGTATCGGCTCTCTTGGCGTGGGCTCTCTTCTGTGTGCGAGAGGGTTTGATCTCGAACATCCTCTTGTTTACATGAAACGCCTTTCCATGTCGAAGAGGACTCCTTTCACCTCCATCACCCGGCCAATCACCGGCCATATCCCAGGATCCTCCAAATGCACCATTCTCCTTGAAGGATTTGTTCCCTATATTCTGGAAGAGTCTGCTTTGAGACAAACTCAGCCCATTTACTTGCTTTTCTTCAATGATCGCAGCCATTACGATCGGTTTTGCTTTAAACATTGGTCAAAGCTGCCAAATTTGATGTCTATGCATTTGGCAACTATGTCCAACAGTTTGTGGTAGTCTCCTTCAGCCAATGCCCCTTTTTGGCTGTGTAGACTATCTTTTCAAAGCATAGTCGTTCTTGGCTACTTCCTTCCAAGCAAAGACCAAGTCTACGTCGGCTTCATTTATTTCTCGTGCTCCTTCCCCGGTAGTGAGCGATGATTCTGCCATCCTTGGCGAGATGATGAACTCCTTCCCGTGAATAGAGGATTTGATCGCGTCATCGTGAATCTCAGCGTTCATGTAGAATTGTGCGACCTCTTCCACATAGGTCATCGAGAACTCCATCGTCAGAAATGGTTTTAGCCCGGATGTTTCGAGCTTTTCAGCGATTTTCTTTATGAGGGCGTCATCGGACCCCTGTTTGACCATTCCCTCGAAATCCACAGTAGACCCAGTGTGGATTTGCTTTCCTAGCTTGACGAAATCATAAGTTGATGCCATTTTTCAGTATTTCACGAAAAGAAACTTAGAAGTCGATTTGAATATTGATAGGGTTTTGAGAAAGTTTTGCCTTTGCTTCTGAGATCGAAATGAACCGTTTTGGTAATATGTGAGAGAAAACAGACGAAAATGGTTTAAGTATGGTTTCTGAAAGGACGTGCGGGTGGTTTTTGAAATGTGATCGAAATCAACGGCTTAGATTTTGCACGCCAATTAGCATTTAATGTCTCGAATTTAATGTGGGAGCATTTATATCCAATCATAAGCTTGGTATGCAGCTTTTTGCCTGTACACATCATCATTATGCTGACGTCATTCTTAAAAACATTCCCGCTTAGTAAAAACGACTGCGTTTTTGTCACTTTGCTCATAAATGACTCAGCTTATCCCTTAGCTGATTTAACTCTTCTGGTCACAGTTCTCTTAGTGACTCAACTGTCAGCTAATTCGATATAGCTGTGTTCCCGACATGGCTGATTTATTTAGCTGATTTTGAGAATTCAGTCCTTTTTCTCTTTTTGTGTTTCATTTCTTTTCTTTGAGTCTTCTGAGTGTCAGCTCAGCTCAATTAACCCTAACTCATGCTTGAGTTCTTCAGATCTTGATTCACATAATGGTTTTGTGAATATGTCAGCCAACTGTTTATCAGTTGAAATATATTCCAAGATGATGTCCTTCTTTTCAACATGATCTCTTATAAAGTGATATCTGACATCGATATGCTTTGTTCTTGAGTGCAACACATGATTCTGAGTGATTGCAATTGCACTTGTGTTATCACACATGTTTGAATTTCCTTTTCTTCAACTTCATAGTCTCTCAGCTGCTGCCTCATCCATAGGATTTGGGCACAACAGCCCGCAGCCTATGTATTCTGCGCTTGTTGTAGAGGTGGCTATTGAATTTTGCTTTTTGCTAAACCAGAAATTAGCCTATTTCCAAGCATTTGACATGTGCCGAGGTGCTCTTCCTGTCAACTCGCATCCAAAGATAGTCGAGCCTGAATAGCCAATTAGCTTGAATCCACCTTCCTTTGGATACCATAAGCCAACTTCTTGCTTCCTTTCAAATATCTCAAAATCCTCTTAGCTTGCAGTCATATGGATCTCTTTTGGAGCAGATTGAAATCTCGCACATACACCTACAAATAAGGTGATGTCTGGCTTTGCTTCTTTGTGAGATAAAGCAAAGATCCAATAAGTGCTCTCAGTATCTTGTTTGATCTACAGAGTTTGCCATCCTGCATCCATGTCCATTTTGACTGATGTATTCATTGGTATTTTCACGAAAGACTTCTCCTCCATACCAAATTTCTTCATTAAATCTCTCGGTGTATTTTGCTTGACTTATGAAGGTTCCATCCTTCACTTTTGTTTTACTTGGAGTCCAGGAAGAATGTCGACTCTCCCATTATGCTCATTTCAAATTTGCTTTGCATGAGGTTTGAAAATTTTTCACATAGCTCTTTGTTTGTGGATCCAAAAATGATGTCATCCACATGTATTTGAAGAAGCGATGCTCTTCTTGTCTTGAATTACGAAAAGTGTTCTATCTACTTTTCCTTTTGTGAATCCATTCTCGATTAGGAATTGTGACAAAGTATCATACCATGCCTGGGGTGCCTGTTTCAATCCATACGAGCTTTCTTGAGTTTGTATACCTTATCTCCAAGAGTCTTCTCGCTCAAATCCGGAGGTTGTTCAACATACACTTCTTCTTCCAATAACCCATTTAGGAATGCACTTTTTACATCCATCGATATACAATAAAATTCTTGTGAGTCGCATAGGCAAGAAACATCCTTATAGCTTCCAATCTTGCTACGAGGAGCAAATGTTTCATCAAAATCTATTCCTTCTTCTTGGCAATATCCTTTGGCTACTAGTCTTGCTTTGTTTCTTACCACGAACCCTCATCGTTCATCTTGTTTCAACACCCATTTAGTACCAATAACATTTTGATGGGTGGGTCTTTGAACTAATTCCCATACTTTATTTCTTTCAAACTGATTCACTCTTCTTGCATAGCTTGAATCCAATGTGTGTCATCCAATGCTTGTAACACATCTTTAGGCTCTATTTGTGGGATAAAGCATGTGAACATAGCTTCTTGTTGAGTTCGATCTTATTTTTACACCTTCTCTTATATCTCCAATGACAAGTTAAGTGGATAGTCTTTCACCATCTTACATCAGGTTGAAGTAAGTTAGCCGGGATTCACTCGTCTAGCAATTTGTGTTGCTTTGATCGCTCTCTCGCAATCACTTAGCCGCAAATTTTCCAAAGCATTTTATGAGACTCACTATCTCATCTTCATTTGAGTTTATAATTCCAACTTGACTTGACATAGGGACTTTTCGTATGGTTGGATGATTCAAACTTATCACCGACTCTTCAATGTCTTCTCCATTTACATTTGGCTCATCGAATACCACATGAATGGATTCCTCTGCAACCATAGTCCTTTTGTTGAGTACTCTATAGGCTTTGCTTTCACCGAGTATCCCAAGAAGATACCTTCATCGACCTTTAGCATCGAAAGCCTTTAGATTGTCTTTGCCATTGTTATGAATGAAGCATTTACATCCAAATATTCTAAAATATGCAACATTTGGTTTTCTCCCTATCCAAATCTCATAGGAGTCTTTGTCACTATCTGTTTATCATACATCTATTTTGAGTATAGCAAGTCGTGTTGATTGCTTTCCCAAAATCGTTTTGGTAACCCCCGCTTGACTAACATGGTCCTTGCGCTTCTCTTTGAGTGTTCTATTCCTTCTTTCGCAACTCCATTCTGTTTGTGGAGTCCTTGTCACTGCAATAGTTCATGACGAATGCCATTTTCAATACAATATTGAGTTATTATACCATTGACAAACTCGATTCTCATGCGATCTTATTTTGATAATGGTTTGGCTCTTCTCATTTTGAATCCTCTCTTCATCACCGTGTGGTAGTTTTACGTAGAGTTTCTTTCTTCTTACACATGAATATTGTCCATGTATATCTTGAGTAGTCATCTACTACCACCAAGGTATATTTCTTCCCACTTATGCTAGCTGGTTCAACTGGACCAAATAGATCCATATGTAGCAGTGCATATCCTTGTTGAAGATGGGCATGTCTTTTCTTTGAATGATGATTTGATCTGTTTTCCCTTCCTCGCATGCGTCACATATACTCTCCTTCTTGTATCATCGAGTCGGAAGACCTACCACAAGATTACTACGCAAGCTTGTTAAGTGTTTTGAAATTCAGTGACTCGACTTTTGTGCCACGACAACTTGACTTGATTCACCAGTGCTCTTTGCTAATAGATAGGTCTTTGGGTGTAGCGGTTGACCAATCTACTACATACATGTTCTATTATCGCATCCTTGCAACACAACTTCATTTGATTCAATATCCTTGATTTGGCATATACCCATGTTAAATCGATATTATAGCCCTTGTCACGAGTTGGGCGATGCTTAGCAAGTTGAAGTTGAGTCCTTCAATATATGCAACATCCGTGATTTCTAAGCCGTTCTTCTTGATGGATCCAATGCCTCTTATTTCTCCTGAGAGCTTCATTTCCTCCAAATATGACTTTTGCTCCTTTAACTTCCTTGAATTTTGACAGATATTTCTTGTTTCTGTCATATGTCTAGAACAACCACTATCCATGTACCAGGTTCCTTGGCACTCACTTCCTTAAACCTGCAATCAAGGAAATTAAGTTTTAGGTACCCATACTTGTGCAGGTCCCGAGGGGTTAGTATTGTAAGATGATCCAACCACTAGCCAAATGATCGGCTCTAAGGGGTTGCCATCTATCGCCCATAATCATAATTAATTTTGGCAAATTGCTTGGGGATTCTAGGTTCATACAAGCTGTCTCTTTTGTCCGTATGCTGTATATGTGTTTTAGCAATTGCCTTCTTTGGGTAATTGTGGTGTCTCTGAGTGTAGTGCCTAGATGTATATGTGTCTTTGATGAAAGCTCTTATACTTTTGGAATGGCCTTTCTTTGAGTTCTAGGCCTTTGCCATTTAGCTTATATTCCATAAGTCTATGCTTTGATAGTTCACATCGTTCAATCGGCTTGGCTTGGATATTTTCTACCATTCCCATCATATGTGTTTCTTTTATAGAACTTTTGGGGTTTTGGTAGCTCTGTTTTTCTTTACTGAGTAATTCTGTTTGGAGTTTCTTTGAGAACTTGGTGAATTTCTTCTCATTGTCCTCTCAACGCACCCAACCGGTCGTTTTCCTTTTCCTTTATAACCAAGGCCAGTTTGCTTGTAATTGTGCGTTAGAGTGAATGTGTGTGCATCGTTTGGAGTTTTGGATTTTTGAGACACTTCATTGCTTGAAGATCCTTTTTCCAAAATTACTTTTGGAGTTTGACATAGCACAGAGGAATTAAATCCTAAGCCTGTCTTGTCTCCACATTCTCTTTGACTCATAATAAGATCATCCAATGATTTAGATGCCTTAGTGAATGAGGCAATCACATTTTGAGGTCATTCTCCTCTTTTCTATGGCGGCTATTTCTCTTTATTAGCTTGGCATTTTCGGCCTTTAAACTTTTATTCTCATCGGCTATTTGACTTAGAGTACTCGGCTCCTTAGTCACCGTTGTAAGTTTTGCTCTTGAGTAGGCTATTTTCCTCATTTAGTAGTGTGTGTGAGGATTTAATGTGTTCAAAATCTTTCATCATTTTGCCTAATGAATCATAAAGATCGGTGGGTGATGAAGTGTGTGTATCACAATCACTATCACTCGGAATCGAGTTTGATGAGTTAGAGTGTACCTCATCTTCTTGGTCGAGTTGATCTTGTTCCTTGGCCATCAAACACGTCAGGCTTCTTCTTCGAGTCACTTGAGTAGTCGGCTTCTTGCTCAATCACCGTCTCTCTTGACTTGGCTGTCTCGTGATCTCTGCGGCCAACATTGCCTTTTTCTTTTCTTGTCTTTCTTTCTCACGAAGACCTTTCTTTCTTCTTCATTCCTGTATTTGTTGACTACGGGATATGGACAATCAATGGCATAGTGACCTGGTTGCCTACGGTTCAAAGATAGATATTCAACCTTTTGATCACTCTTTCCATTCTTGGATTGTCGGCCCTTTGATATTCACTTTTTGATGATCTCTTCTCTTGGTTGGCCTATCTTCCCTTGACTTGGAGGGAGCCGAGTGTCTTCGGAGGATTCGCCTTGCCTCTCTTGTAGTTCTTATTGAAGAACTTGTTGAACCTTTTAACCATCGGGCTATTTCTTACGGATCAATGACTTTTTTGACCTCGGCTCTCTTTCCATCCTTAACAATTAGAGCAAATTTGTTTTGGGTACAAATTGTCTCTTCCTGTCTTTTCTTCTCGGCTCAAATTCGTAGGCTTTGCGATCCGAGAATAGTTCATGGTTGGAGGTCTTCGATAGGTCCATGGAATGTCTCGGTGCCATGACCTTCATTTCCCATTCGGTTGGGAGACTTTTTAGGATTTTCATACACATTTCCTTCGTGTATATTCCTTTCCAAGTCACGCGATAGCTCGTTGGTGATTTACGTGAACCGAGCATCCATTGATCCAGGTTTTCTCCTGCGATCATTTTGAAATTCTCAAATTTTTGTACACCACCGATAATTTATTTTCCTTGATTTGCTTTCGAGCCCTCACAAACCAATGTTAGCTTGTCCCGATTTCTTTAGCCGTTTTGCATGATTTGACTTTATTGAACATGACTTTGTCCAAGGTTTTGTAAAGGATGTCCTTGGCTACATTGTCCAGGTTGTATCTTTTTCTCATCATTTGTCCATTCGTTCTTGGTTTTTCAACCATAGCCGGGTCTAGGGGCAACATCCTCTTCACCTTCACCGTAGCTCTTCTTACGTTGTGTTCACTTTTAAGATTTGCGCAAAGGCCCATCCTCTATCACTATCCACATCTCATCATGTAATGCCGATAGATGAGCTCTGCATACGAATTTTCCAATCATCAAATTCTTCAATCGTGAACATAGGGATGCGTGTCAAATTTGCTTCCATGATAATAACTTTTAATGATAAAAGAAGTTTTTAAAACTTAAGTACTAAAACAGACTTTGAAAAGTTTGGAGATCTAGTTCGAGAACTGTGCGGAAGGCTCAATGAACCAACCGCTCGATACCACTTGTAGGTCCCAAGGGGTGTGAGTGTAAGGTTTAGAAGGGGGGTTGAATAAACCTTACCAACTTTGCACTTTTGGTCTTTTTAAAATTCGAGTTGACACTATACAAATTTGTGTCCTTGGTGGACAACCAATTTAGGTAATCACCGAGTTAGTCACTCAACAGACTCGATTGAGCTGTTGATAGAATAACTCATTTGTGAAGACTGAATTAGCTCAACTGTGGTTTGTTTTTCAATGGAAGACTTAACACCCTTAAGTTTGGTTTAGTTATGATTTAATACTTGGTTTTAGTACTTAGAGATTATCGGTTGGATAGCAAATATGTCGTGAGAATTAAACAAATAAGATGCAGGAATTAAAATGATGAAATGTAAATGACATGATAAGTTTTTATAGAGGTTCGAAGATGGGGTAATTCTTCTACTCCTCTCTTCTCCAACTCATGGAGGAATCCACTAAGTATTGATCAAGATACAGTGGTAATATCCGATACAAGTCTTGATCACACAAACACTTGATCCTTTGGGACTCGATCTGGAGATGCCTTGATCACTCACCGGCTTCTCGTCCGACTCGAACTTCTTCACAGGCGGTTGCCTTGCTACTACTGACTCACTTGCTCAAGCTCTTAGGATTTGATCACGAAGCCCTCCAAAAACTCGAGGCGGTTCGACCTTGAACCTTCCTACAATCCTCCGTGGAATGTAGACCCCTTGATTCTTCAACAATTTCCTCTTCAACTGATTGAAGTTATCTTTTCTTCACATGTGAGTGTTGGATTGATTTTCTTCGTAATGTAGGCTTGAGGATTAATCTTGAATGATTTGAGAATATCTTAGGTTATAGTTCAAATGTATACTTGAATATTCGTGGTTGAGATAACCTTCTCTCGAGTCATTCCTCGCCTTTTATAGTGATCTTTCAAAAATCTGCCGTTGAAGAGATAGGCTTATTTTTGAAAGTCACTTGTGGTCGTTGGCTTGTCTTGTTGCGATCCTTGGAATTGCCACTTCCTCGTATGAATTGTTCTTGACTTTTTCGAGTTCGACATGGTGCGATGGCTTCGCATTGGTTTATTCCTTTTACACGCTTCGGGGTGAGCACTTCGAGAAAGGTAGCATGGAGATATTACTTGTTTAAGTAATTCTCTTGATTTACGTGCAACGGATCTCTTTCGATTATCTCGACTTGACTACATTTCCTTGCTTTCCCCAGGTGACTTAGAGTCAACTTTCAATCATTAAATGACTCTTCTGTCACTTCAACTAGAGACTTGACTATTTTGAGTTAACTTGACTAATGCTTTACTCAGCTGCATCTCAACTGCACCTTCAGTCGAGTTCCCATCTTCTCTTCTTTTGCCAAACTCAGCTGTCTCGCAGCGGAGTCTTCCTACTAGTCTCCAGTTGTCTTCTTGCATGTTTGGGCATAGCTGACTTAACTCAGCTTGACCAGCCCTATTTATTACAATGCAGTTTACAACAAAAAATTGGGTGCCAACTTCCTATTCTATGTTTTACATGGCATTCATCAAAATCTAAACAATAAATTTCCCAACAACATGGATAGTGGTTGTTCCAGATATATGACAGGAAACAAGAAAAACCTGTCAAGATTCAAGGAGATTAGAGGTGCAAAAGTCATATTTGGAGTAAATGAAGCTCCAGGGGAAATCAAAGGCACATGATCTATCAAGAAGAATGGATTGGAAATCACAGATGTTGCTTATGTTGAAGGCCTCAACTTCAACCTGTTAAGCATCAGCCAACTCTGTGACAAGGGCTACAATGTTGGTTTCAATATGGGAGTGTGCGGATCAAAGATCTTGAATCAAATGAAATAGTCTTTGCAAGGATCAAGACGAGAAGAATATGTATGTGGTAGATTGGTCTCTTTGCTACACTAAGCACTTGTCTGCATTAGCAAAGAGCACAACCAATCAAGTTGGGTATGTGGCAAGAAGGCGAGTCATCCCGAACTTCAAGACAATCAACAAGCTTGCAAGGAGTCATCTTGTGGAAGGATTTTCAGACTCAGTGTACAAGAAGGAAAGTGTATGTGATGCATGCCAGATGGGAAAGCAAATAAAATCTTCATTCAAGGACAAGCCAAGTCCTTCTTCAACAAGGATATTACATCTATTGCATATGGATCTATTTGGTCCAGTTGAACCATCCAGCATAAGTGGAAAGAAATACACCTTAGTGGTGGTCGATGATTATTCAAGATATACATGGACCATCTTCATGTGCAAAAAGAAGGAAACTTTGCGGAAGTTACCTCAACTGATGAAAAGAGTTCAAAATGAAAAGAGCCAAACCATTATAAAGATAAGGTCTGATAGAGGAACTGAGTTTGTCAATGGGATAATTACTCGATGATTGTGTTGAAAATGGTATTGCTCATGAGTTATCTGCAGCAAAGAACTCCAATGAGAATGGAGTAGGTGAAAGAAGGAACAAAACTCTCAAGGAAGGCTGCAAGGACCATGTTAGTGGGCTAGATTGCTAAGAGATTTTGGTGAAGCCATTAACACTACACGCTATACTCAAAATAGATGCATGATCAACAGACAATTAACCAAGACTCCCTACGAGATTTGGACAGGGAGAAAGCCAAATGTTGGGTACTTCAGGATATTTGGATGCAAATGCTTCATCCATAACAATGGCAATGATAATTTGAAGGCTTTTGATGCTAAAGGCGATGAAGGTATCTTTTGGGATACTCACCGTGAGCAAATCCTATAGAGTCTTGAACAAAAGGACTATGGTCACGAGAAGAGTCTATACATGTGGTTTTTGATGAACCTAATGTGAATGGAGAAGACATTGAAGAGTTAGCTGATAAGCTGAATCAGCTAACTATACAGAAGAGTCCTTATGTTGAAGCTGAAGTAAGAGCAATCAACCCAGATGAAGATGAGATAGCTGAATCTCAAAGATAGCTGGAAAGTCTACATCTGAATGAAGATGAAAGAGCTGTTCAAGACAACTCAATTGCGAAACAGACTAAATCCAATGAGACTTACTCCAACCTGATGTGAGATGGCTGAGAGACCATCCACCAGAGTTAGTTATTTGAGATGTTAGATATGGCATAAGAACCAGATCCAGAGCACAACATGAAGCAATGTTCACTTGTTTTATTTCCCAGACAGAACCTAAATATGTGTCTCAAGCATTGGATGACACACATTGGATTCAAGCCATGCAAGAAGAGCTGAATCTATTTGAAAGAAACAAGGTATGGGAATTGGTGCATAGACCAACTCATCAAAATGTTATTGGCACAAAATGGGTTTTCAGGAACAAGATGAATGAGGAAGGATCTATGGTAAGAAACAAACCAAGATTGGTAGCCAAAGGGTATTGCCAAGAAGAGGGTATAGATTTTGATGAAACATTTGCTCATGTTGCAAGATTGGAAGCAATAAGGATGTTTCTTGCCTATACTGCACATAAGAACTTCATTGTGTATCAAATGGATGTGAAGAGTGCATTTCTAAATGGATTGTTAGAGGAAGAAGTCTATGTTGAACAACCTCCAGGTTTTGAGCAGAAAACTATTGGAGATAAGGTATACAAGCTCAAGAAAGCATTATATTGATTGAAACAAGCACCAAGAGCTTGGTATGATACATTGTCCCAAATTCTAACTGACAATGGATTCACCAAAGGCAAAATGGATAGAAATTTCTTCAGAATTCAAGATGGAGAAAGTATACTACTTGTTCAAATATATGTGGATGACATCATTTTTGATCCACAAACAAGGAGCTGTGTGATAAGTTTTCAAACCTCATGCAAGGCAAATTTGAGATGAGCATGATGGGAGAGCTGACTTTCTTCCTAGGACTTCAAGTCAAGCAATTGAAGGATGGAACCTTCATAAGTCACACAAAATACACCAGAGATTTAATGAAGAAATGTGGTATGGAAGAGGTCTTCTGTGAAAATTCCAATGAACACATCAATCAAGATGGACATGGATGCAGATGGCAAGGCTGTAGATCAAACCAAATATAGAGCACTCATTGGATCATTGCTCTACTTAACAGCCAGCAGGCCAGACATCACCTTTGTTGTAGGTGTATGTGCAAGATTTGAATATGCACCAAAGGAGAGCCACATGACTGCAACCAAGAGAATCCTAAGGTATTTGAACGGATGCCAGGAAGTTGGCTTATGGTATCCAAAGGAAAGTGGATTAAAGCTTATTGGTTACTCAGACTCAGACTCTGCTGGATGTAGAGTTGACAGGAAGAGTACTTCAGGTACATGTCAAATGCTTGGAATAGATTGGTTTCCTGGTTTAACATGAAGCAAAACTCAATAGCCACATCCACAGCTGAAGCAGAGTACATAGTTGCGGGCAATTGTTGTGCCCAAGTCTTATGGATGAGACAACAACTGAGAGACTATGAGATTGAAGAAAAAGAGATTCCAATTATGTGTGATAACACTAGTGCTATTGCAATCACTCAGAATCCTGTGTTGCATTCATGAACAAAGCACATTGATGTCAGATATCATTTTATAAGAGATCATGTTGAAAGGAAAGACACCACTTTGGAATATATCTCAACTGATAAATAGTTAGCTGACATATTCACTAAGCCTCTATGTGAATCAAGATTTGAAGAGATTAAAAATGAGCTAGGGTTAATTGAGTTGAGTTGACACTCAGAAGACTCAATCGACAGAGATAGAAGATGAGAAAATGAGAAAAGAGCAAGTTTCACACATCAGCCAAGTGAAACAGCCACATCAGGAAGTCAACTATATCGAGTTAGCTGACAGCTGAGTCACTTAATAAGAAGAGCGAAGCAGAGTTAAGTCATATTTGATATAAGCTGAGTGACTTATGAACTAAGTGATAAAAACGCAGTCGTTTTAAATGAGCGGGAATGTTTTTAAGGATGACGTCAGCGTAATAATGACGGGTTCAGTAAAAAGCTGCACAATAAGCATATGATTGGAAATTTATTTTGTAGATTTTGATGATACCATGTAAAACTTAAACTAGAAAGTTGGCACCCCATTTTCCTTGTAATTTGTATTGTAATAGATAGGGCTGGAAAAGCTGAGTCAAGTCAGGTATGCTTAGAAATACAAGAAGTCAACTGAAGACTGAAGTGAAGACTCCTCTGAAAGACAACCGAGTATGGCAAAGAAGAAAAGTCAAGCACTCGACTGAAGGTGTATCAGCTATGAAACAGCTGTGTGAAGAGTCAGTCAAGTCAACTCAAGAAGCTAAGTCTCAAGTTGAAGTGACAGATGAGTCATCCAAAGATTGGAAGCTAACTCAAGTCACATGGGGAATAAAAGACTGCAGTCAAGTCAAGACAACTGAACAAGATTCGTTGATGAAAGTCAAGAATGTTACTCGGAATGGTAACATGTTAAAGTTGTCAAAGATGAAGTGTTAGTTCCAGTTGTGTGCAAAAGGAACAAACCAATGGGAAGCACTGCACCAAGTGTCAGACACGCTGCAACGCTGCAAGACATTAAATACGAGAAAATGTGAACATCAAGGACTGCAACAAGACAAGCCAACGAACACAAGTGACTTTTGAAATTAGCATATCTCTTCAACGGGCAAAATTTCAAAAGTGCACTATAAAAGGCTGAGGAATTAACTGAGAAAAGGTTACCTTGCACACCTGAGAAATCAAGCATTATTCAAGCAATTAACCTACAAATATTCTCAAGTATATTCAAGCAAATCCTCAAGCCTGAAACTCGAAGGAAATCGATCCAACACAAGCTGTGAAGGAAAGACAACTTCAAATCTGTTGAAGAGGAAACTTTTGAAGAATCAAAAGGGGTCTACTTTTCAAGGAGGACTGTAGGAAGGTTCAAGGTCGAACCAGTATCAAGTTATTGGAGGGCTTCGTGATCAAATCCAAGAGCTTGAGAAGTGAGCTGAAGTAGCAAGGCAGCTGCCCTGTGAAGAAGCTGAGTCGCAAGAGAAGCCAGCTATGTGGCCAATGCTGTCTCTAGACTGTTCACCACTTTGTAAACAGATCTATTACATAGTGGATTCCTCCAGGAGTTGGAGAAGAGAGGATTAGAAGAATTACCCCATCTTCGAACCTCTATAAAAATTATCTGTGTCATTTATTTCTCAGCACATTTACATTTCTGCATACTTACATCATATCTGCTGATAAAACTCACATTTGCTATCCAACTGATTTATAACCAAGTGCTAAAGAATCAAGTGTTAAAACAAACTTAAAACAAATCAAGGGTGTTAAGTCTTCCGCTGATAAAACCAATACAGCCAAGTTAAAGTTAAGGTTAAATAGCAGAGTTATTCTATCAACAAAATCTATCGAAGTCCGTGAGTGGCTAACTCAACTGAATAACCAACTTAGCTGTCCCTCAAGGACACAGTTGTTTGAGTTAACTCTGTTATTATTTTAAAAGGACTAAAATCGAAGAGTTAGTAAGGTTTATTCAACCCCCCCTTCTAAACCTTACTCACACCCTTTGGGACCTACAAGTGGTATCAGAACGGTTGGTTCATTGAGCCTTCCGCACTGGTTACTGAACTAGATCTTTATCTTTTCGAAAAGGTTTTAAACACTTGCATTTTCAAAATCTTTCATTTTTAGCAAAGTTATTATCATGGAAGCAAATTTGACACGCATTCCTATGTTCACTGTTGAAGAATTTGATGATTGGAAAATTCGTATGTAGGCTCATCTATATGCTCCACATGATGAAATATGGCTTGCGATAGAGGATGGGCCATTGCAAATATTGAAAGTGAACACAACTGTAAGAAGAGGAGCTGCAGCTGAAGGAGAAGAAGTTGCTGCTGAATCCAGACCAACCATGGTTGAAAAACCAAGGACTGAGTGGACAAATGAAGATAGGAAGAGATACAACTTGGACAATGTGGCCAAGGACATACTCTACAAAACTTTGGACAAAGCAATGTTCAATAAAGTCAAATCTTGCAAAACTGCAAAAGAAATCTGGAATAAGCTGACTTTAATTTGTGAAGGATCAGAACAAATTAAAGAAAATAAATTGTCTGGTGTTATTCAAAAATTTGAAAATTTCAAACTGCTTGCAGGTGAAACCATGGATCAGCTGGATGCCAGATTCACTGAAATCACAAATGAGCTTTCAGCTCTTGGGAAAGAATACACACAAAAGGAGATGTGTATGAAGATACTAAGAAGCCCCCCCAACTGAATGGGAAATGAAGACTATGGCCCTGAGATATTCAATGGACCTCTCAAGAACATCTAACAATGAGCTATTCTCAGACCTCAAAGCCTATGAGTTTGAGCTGAGAAGAAAAGAGCAAGAGGAGACAACTGTACCCAAGACAGCTACACTAATAGTCAGGATGGAAAGAGAGCTAAACCAAATGAAGCCATAGAACAGGAGGAAATCGCCCTAATGGTTAAAAGATTCAACAAGTTCTTCAATAAGAACTATTAAAGAAATAAGGGTGAAACCTCCAGGAGACATTCATCTCCCTCTAAGTCAAGGGAAGATAGGCCACCAAAAAGAGCTGAGTATCAAAGGGTTGAATATCAGAGAGCTGATAATCCAAGAAAAAGAGCGATCAAAGAGCCGAGAACCCGTGTTGGAACCGGCTATGAGACAACCAGGACATTTTGCAGTTGATTGTTCCTATCCACCAGTCAACAAATATAGGAATGAAAAAGAAAGAAAAGTCTTCCGAGAAAGAAGACAAGAAAAGAAGAAAGCCATGTTGGCTGCTGAGACTGCTGAGACAACTAAGTCTAAAGGAGCAGCAGACTCAGAGAGTAGTGAAGCTGACTACTCAAGTGACTCTGAAGAAGAGGCCATGATCTGCCTTATGGCTAAAGAACAAGATCAACCAGACCAAGAAGATGAGGTACACTCTAACTCATCTCATTCAGATTCAAGTGATAGTGATTGTGATACACACACTTCATCACCCACTGATCTTTATGATTCATTAGGAAAAATGATGAAAGATTTTGAGCACATTAAATCCTCACATACACATCTAAATGAGAAAAACAGCCATCTCAAAAGCCAAAACTCACAGCTGACTAAGGAGCTGAGTACTCTAAGTCACATAGCTGATAAGAACACAAAGCTGAAGGCTGAGAATGCCAAAATGATAGCAGAGATAGCTGCTATAGAAAGAGGAAAAAAGAACTCAAAAATGTGATTGCCTCATTTACAAAGGCATCCAAATCATTGGATGATCTTATCATGAGTCAAAAAGAATGTGGAGATAAGACAGGCATAAGATTTAATTCCTTTGTGCACAGTCAAACTCCAAGAGTGATTTTGGAAAAAGGATCTTCAAGCAATGAAGCATCTCAATAATCTAAAACACCAAATGTTGTACCCACATTCACTCCTAAGCACAATCACAAACAAACTGGCCTTGGATATAAAGGGAAAGAAAACATCCAGATTGAGTATCTTTGAGAGAGGACAAAGAGAGAGGAAATCCAAAGAGAGTTCCTCAGCAAACTCCAAACAGAAAATACTATGTGAAAAGCAAACAGAGCTCCCAGAAACCCCATAAATTTCATCTGAAAAATACATATGATGGGAATGGTAGAAACTATCCAAACCAAGCTGATTGGTACAATGTGAAATATCAGCAAAGGCCAATGGAATACAAGCCTAAATGGCAAAGACCTAAACCTCAGCAAAGGTCATTCCAAAGGGAAAAGAGCTATTATCAGCACACATATGCACACAGGCACTACACTTAGAAACATCACAACTATCCCAAGAAAACAATTGCTAAGACATACACACAGGCATACAGACAAAAGAGACAGCTGTATGAACTTAAAACCCCCAAGTAATTTGCTAATGTGCCCTATGATTATGGCACTGATAGATGGCAACCTCTTAGAGTCAAGTCCTTTGGCTATAGGTTGGTTGGATCATCTTATAGCACTAACCCCTCAGGACCCAGGCAAGTATTGGTACCTAAAACCTAATTTCCTTGATTGCAGGTTCAAGGAACAGCTGAGTGTCAAGGAACCTGGTACATGGATAGTGGTTGTTCCAGATATATGACAGGAAACAAGAAAAACCTGTCAAAATTCAAGGAGATTAGAGGTGCAACAGTTATATTTGGAGGAAATGAAGCTCCAGGGGAAATCAAAGGCACATGATCTATCAAGAAGAATGGATTGGAAATCACAGATGTTGCTTATGTTGAAGGCCTCAACTTCTACCTGTTAAGCATCAGCCAACTCTGTGACAAGGGCTACAATGTTGGTTTCAATATGGGAGTGTGCCGATCAAAGATCTTTGAATCAAATGAAATAGTCTTTGCAAGGATCAAGACAGAAGAATATGTATGAGGTAGATTGGTCTCTTTGCTACACCAAGCACTTGTCTATTAGCAAAGAGCACAAATCAAGTTGGGTTACCGGCACAAGAAGTTCGAGTCATCCGAACTTCAAGACAATCAACAAGCTTGCAAAGAGTCATCTTGTGGAAGGATTTTCAGACTCAGTGTACAAGAAGGAAAGTGTATGTGATGTATGCCAGATGGGAAAGAAAATAAAATCTTCATTCAAGGACAAACCAAGTCCTTCTTCAACAAGGATATTACATCTGTTGCATATGGATATATTTGGTCCAGTTGAACCAGCCAACATAAGTGGAAAGAAATACACCTTAGTGGTGGTCGATGATTATTCAAGATATACATAGACCATCTTCATGTGCAAAAAGAAGGAAACTTTGCGGAAGTTACCTCAGCTGATGAAAAGAGTTCAAAATGAAAAGAGCCAAACCATTATAAAGATAAGGTCTGATAGAGGAACTGAGTTTGTCAATGGGATAATTACTCAGTATTGTGTTGAAAATGGTATTGCTCATGAGTTATCTGCAGCAAGAACTCCACAGCATAATGGAGTAGCTGAGAGAAGGAACAAAACTCTCAAGGAAGCTGCAAGGACCATGTTAGCTGAAGCTGGATTGCCTAAGAGATTTTGGACTGAAGCCATTAACACTACATGCTATACTCAAAATAGACGCATGATCAACAGACAATTAACCAAGTCTCCCTACGAGATTTGGATAGGGAGAAAGCCAAATGTTGGGTACTTCAGGATATTTGGATGCAAATGCTTCATCCATAACAATGGCAATGATAATTTGAAGGCTTTTGATGCTAAAGCTGATGAAGGTATCTTTTTGGGATACTCAGCTGAGAGCAAATCCTATAGAGTGCTGAACAAAAGGACTATGGTCACAGAAGAGTCTATACATGTGGTTTTTGATGAACCTAATGTGAATGGAGAAGACATTGAAGAGTTAGCTGATAAGCTGAATCAGCTAACTATACAGAAGAGTC